>CABHPR010110443.1:0-16485 GCA_902168415.1 Peromyscus melanophrys
GCTTCCTGTGAGTCTTCCTGGGGAAGTACTGAGCGTAGGGATCTGGAGCCATCTGAATCTGAGCAGCGTCAGGAATGGAGGCGGTCTTGTGAAGAGTGTGGCGTCTCACACCTTGCAGCCTGATTCACTTTGGGTACAAACACCCTCAGGTGAGTCATCTGTTAGCTGTCTGCTCCTGGGTCAGTCACCTTAATTGTCTATGCCTCAATTCCTTCATTTCTGCCTACTTCAAAGAGTTATGATCAAAGGAGAACATGAAATGTCAAAATATTCTGAAGACAAACAGTCACTAATAATTAAACTAATTAACTAATTAAAACCCTGGGAATCTAAAAAGGAACTTTTTAGATTTGAGGCCCCTGACTCCCAGCCCCTCTTACCTAGGGGTAACCTGAGTGATGTCAGAGGGATGTAAGATCCTACAGGTGGTGAAGGTGAATGTCGAGTTCGTGCATGACAGACACTTTCCTGGGTTCGAAGTTGCAACTGAAACAGAGATTTTTAGAAAGCCAAACACAGAATAGAATGACTAGGTTAATAACATAAAAGGCTCATCATTATTTTGTTAGCAATACAGCATTTATCAACTGCCTTTTGTAGTAGAAAGTTCCTAAATATGGAAATGAAATACATATAAATGATATACTAGTATTAACTGATTAGAATAGAGCTGAACTGACAGTACTTTAAAATTATAAATAAAAGGAGTAAAAATAGCTTAGAAATGAGTGAAAACCACTCTGGAAAACACATTAAGAAATTAAGCTAAAAGACAACATTAAGATCTAGTTATCTAGATGCCCAGGTCAAGCTACCCGCCCTGGTTCTTAGAGTGCTGTGTGCTGACTCTGGAAAACTTAATGGTAATTCCAAGGTGAGGCCTCTTTATTTATTTATTTATTCATTTATTTATTTTCTGATGGGGTTGACATTTGCATGCTGGCATAAAAGCAGTGATGGGTAAAAATTCTGGCTCCTCAGCACAAATCGAGACAATGACACCAGATTATACTTGTATTCTTCATCCTTATATATTCACAGTATTTTTGTTCAAAGCCAGATGTACTGAAGGAGGTGTCTGATGAAGGCACAGAATTATCATGAAGTCTTGCATCTTTTTACTCTGCAGCACGTGGAAACAGGCAGTGTCCACTAAGTCCCCTGCTGTGTACATGTGTGCATGCAGCCGATACGAACAGCAGTTACCTACAGAAGAGCGTTTGTGCAGCTGAGTTGAAACCGTATCAGGGAACACCATTTACTAACACACAAGCTACAATTATTCAGACTTGGGAATGTAGCAGGCATTCTCTTGGGGAAAAAAGCTGTCAGTATTCTCTACCAAAGACAAATGCAAGCTTCAAGTGACAATCAGCTTTGGAGAACTGACATCCACTGCTGAGATGCTGGAAACCTCCTAACACAGCCTGTCAGGCTGGGTCGTCAGCAGTGACATCAATACACCATCTAATGGGGAGTGTCAATATCTGGGTGTCTGTGTAACTGTCCTAATGACCAACACAGGTCACCAAACCCTGCCTGAGCACACGTTCAAAGGGTAGGGCAAACACATTTGAATGAAAACTAATATGAAATTCATTGCTAGGGTTTCAGATTCCACACTGCTGTAACTATTGGAGAAACCACCACTTCCCAAGTTCTTATGGATTTCAAACATCCATAATTCTTGAAAAGACTATTAAAATAATTTTTTCTTTTCTAGCTACATATTCACACGAGGGAGTATTTTCTTCACATTGTTCATCCAAAACAACATTGCAACAGACTAAATGCAGAAAGAAGTCCATAATGAGAATCTTCTATTAAGTTAGAAATTAGACTTGCAAAATTGTAAGACAAAACCACTTTCTTACAATTACAATACAGTTATTTTTCAGAAAACAGTATCTGCATAATAGAATTTATTTATTTATTTAGTTAGTTAGTTAGTTAGTTTTTTTTGAGACAGAGTTTCTCTGTGTTATCTTGGCTGTCATGAAACTTGCTCTGTAGCCCAGGCTGGCCTCAAACTCAGAGATCTGCTTGCCTCTGCCTCCCGAGTGTTGGGATTAAAAGTGTGTGCCACCACTGCCCAGCTCAGAATTTTTATTTTTGAATAAGCTATTTTTTCTGGTAAGTTCTCAGTTTTTATTCTAACTTAATTAGTACCAACAGACATATAGATAAACCTTCTTAAGTTCTCACAGACTTTTAAGAAACCAAAAGGCTTGCAAACCACTAATTGACCTGATCCATTTCTCTTCCTATTTAGTTTTGCAGGCTGGTGGGATAAAATGGAGAAAATGAGAAATGTCAGGAATGCTACAGACTCTTATTAGCTTATTTCCACCAGTGAGTACATGTCAGAGATGGCTGGGGGCAGCCGGATAACCACAGCAGGCCCGGGCAGTACACTGGTTCCGAGGTGTACTCTCCTCACCTGTAACTGGCCCGCCCGCTGAGGTAAGGGGTGGCAGGAAGATCCCCGTCACTGGCGTGGGAGCTGCAGGTTTCGGCTCCACTTGAAGAGGCTGCTGAACCTGAAAAGTGATTCCCTCTTCTTCATCCTCCTCTAAATCCGAGATGTGATAGACGACATCCTTGGGCATTTGGGTGAAGCCTTTAGTAATGACGCCTGGTCGTGGGTCAAGGATGGTTCCCAAGTTTGGTTGAGCAAGCTGCTGCCAATGATGCAGAGTCTGTGATCCTGGACGGGGAAGCAGGACAGGCATGCATTACATTTCCCACAGATCCTCAATCTTGAAGAAGGTAGAATTATGTGAGTAATAACAATAACGATAAAGACGATACTTACTTGGGTTTGGTATTTTGATAAAATTTGTAAATTTAGCTTCTCTGTAGAAAACTGACATGATGTTGAACGTCTGAGCAATAGCTTTTCTATTTCAAAAGACAATCTTCGAAGGGACATTCAAAGAAGAGGAGAAAAGCCCACTAAGGCATTTTTAACAGGACCTGAGCTGCTCAGGCAGGAGGGCAGCCACCCACTTTAGGGGTGGGCTGCATTTTCCAGGTGGCAAAGACCAGTGTTCACCTGGCTTAGTCTATGAACTTGCAAGCAAAAACTGGGCACTTAGGTTGGAAAATAGCCTGAATTTCTTTGTGCATTTCTCTACTTGTTCATGACTCTTTTCCCTGGACCCCCAGAGGAACACGAAAAGGTAGGTGATAGGGTGGAGAATACATCCCTTTGGCTCCAGCCTATGGGATGCTGATGGGTGGTCACCCCATGCCCTTGTACCAGATGTAACATCTAATTGTCACTCTGGTAACTTCAACCTAAAATCAGCAACTCTAACCAATACTGGGTCAGACTAGGAGTCCTTATAGGCTGCCTACTCAAACTTTTGTTTAATAAGGAACTTTTCACCACAGTATTAGAGAATCACTTACGGACCATCAATATCCCATAAATCAGATACTTATTTTGAATTTAACTTGTATTTTAGATAAAACTGGACGGAAGGAGAAAAAAGCACAGGCATACATGTGCGCCTCTGTGTCAGTGACACTCCTTGGGTGGAGTTCTTTGTAGGTGGAAATGAAGCAGTACTCTGGATAATTTTCATTTATCACATCCTGATGGTGTTACCATGGTAACTGCTATCAATGGTATCCCATAACAACAGTTAGGAGAAGATTCTCCCCACTTCCCTCTTCCACTGATCTAAGACATCAGAAAAGAATGAACGCTGATGACCTGGTGACACAGACCTCACCACTCACTAACTGTCCCGTACACGGCACCACCACACAGACAGCAGATTTAGGGTGATGGACAGCTTGTGCACACGGTGCTATCATAACTGGTGCACAGATTTCAATTCTAGGCGATACGTCTAATGTGTACACAGCTGCTAAAGGCCATCACGGACTTATTACCTTCCAGGGGCTTGACAATCTGTAATTTCTCTGGCATGAAGCCTCGAAGGCAGCTGGCACTGCCGAGGTCCGTGCTCTCTGACTGGTCAGCACAGAACGAGTCAAGGTGCTCTGTGGGGGTGTCACAGCTACTGACTTCCTCCTTCTCGGCCAGGACCTGGATCTTCCGTTCCCACTCCTCAGCAAAGAACTGCTTCTCGCTTAGGTAGTTCTGTCTTCGCAGGCTAAGGCGATGCAAGGCCGTAGCTAAGTCGCTGTCTTCAGTGGGTCCTGGGTGGCTTGTGGGCTGAGAGCTCCTGTGGGAAAATCATATTCGCTGACGAGATTGTGGTTGTGTGCACAACCTAGACCTCTCCTTTCTACAGCGCTGGCCATTCAAAGACTGACCTCAAAAGTGAGGTGTCTTCTAAGCTATTTGAAATACAGAAAACAACAAACAAAACCATCAACAATACTATACATCACTGTAATACATTATATCCAATTCCTTCTAGAAAGCCAAAAATACATTGTGTTTGCTAACTTTTCCATTTCATTTAATTATGAAGCTGCAGGTATGTCTACCTTTATGTTCAGGTCAGACAATCACAAAGCAAGTATTATTACAGTTCACAGAATTGCTCAGTTCACTGAGCACAAGAGGTATCACCACTGTTTATAACTGTGCTGAAGAGAAGAGCTAGCTAGCCATCAGCTATTACATGCTATTGATCACAAAATGTAGTTACTTTAAAAACTGTGAGTAGGGTGTGGTGGGGCATGCCAGTAATTCCAGCACTCAGGAGACTGAGGCAGGAGAATCATGGTTTTGATAGCAGTCTGGGCTACACCAAAAGTTCAAGGCAGCCTGGGTACACAGGAAAACACCCTACCTAAAAACAAACAAACAATAACAACAGAAAAAAAAAAAAAAAGAAAAGAAAAAGAAAAAAGTAACTGGTACTGAAAAAGGTGTGAAAAAACTTATTTTGGGTCACAAGCATTCCCCAAATATGCAGACTATTTAAAAGAAATCAAGGATTATAAATGAAAAGGTGCTAAATCCTCATATGTCTCTGAGGCATTTCCTTCACTTTCCAGCATTCTGAAGCTGAGGTCGTTTAGAATTGACAGAGAAATAACAGGTAGAGCTGCTGTCAGCCACTGCGAGCGAACGGAGCCACATGTGATCTGCTACACCAACACCATAAGCAATGCAGACCCACAGCCTGGAGCCATGCCTTACCCTGGAACCTCTGTGCAGCTCCCTTGGTTCAGGAGTGTTTTCTCCTCTGTTTGCTGGACACCAGACTCAAAGGGTTTTGCTGTCATGATGACACTTGAACGGTTGGAGCCTGGGATGGGTAGCAGGGCCGGGAAGGTGACAGAGCGGCCCCGAGCGTCATTGGCAACCTTGACGGTATCAAACACCCGTTTCTGCTGGGCCCTGTCAAAGGAAGCATTCACTCCTGCTACTGTCACCCACTAGGGGGCACCCACGAGACTTGTGCATGCACAGACAAAACCAGAAACAAAGCCACCAGGAATCCTCCAAAGTCTGGGAGAAATGAGAAAATCAACTTTGGTACAGGAAAGCTCCCCCATGAGAAGACAATCTGCACAGCAGATTCCCTCCTGACCGGCCTTCATGACTTTGTATTGTGTTTCTTCCCTCGATGCCCAGGGATCGAACCCAGGACCTCGCTCTGCCTCGCAAGCCTCCCACCACGGCAATCCCAGCCTGCGGCTTCTTTTGAATTTCCACTCCAATGGTGTGGTAACAGCCCTTGTGACCTGTACTTACTTTTGTTTAAACACAGACTCCTCATCCAAACTCAGCTTTTTACGCATGGTCCCTTCAATCTCAGCTGCCAACGATTCCTAAGGAAAGGAGTTCAAGATTTGTCAAGTGATTGCTACCCTCAAGCGAATTAAGACAGTCTATACCAGAGTGTATTTTTTATGTTATTCGAAAAGGAGATACAAGGAGATGCAGACTAAAATTCAAAGGAGGTAGTGAGACTGGAAATAAAGACTCTTAAACAAGACCCAGCTATCTCTCCAAGAAGCAACTGCTCTAAGGCGGCAATGGACAAGACCAGTAGATGAAAAGCCAGCATCATGTACGGAAACACAAACACAGAAGGTCTGACAGGCTGCAGACCAAGGCGGATCTGTAAAAATGTTCTTCTTGCTTCCTTGTAACTTCTACACACTTACATGCTTGATAATTTGCTCAGAGATGAGGATTCAGCTAGCACAGTTATCACACTTGGTGGGGTTGGACTGAGGGTGGCTGGCTCTGAAGGGACTGAGTACCTGATTTTTAACACCCACAGATATGCAGATAGAAGGGTGTGAAATCATACATCTCCTGACCTGACCACCTGAGTGAGTCCAGAGCCGTGATAGTTGAGTGGTAATGGGTACATCTGGCACCCAGGTCTGTTGCAGAATATTTGTTTACACTGTGAAGATGTGTCACTGTGACTGGTTTAATAAAGAGCTAAATGGCCAATAGCTAGGCAAGAGAGACTAGGCAGGACTTCTGGGCAAAGAGAGGAACCCTGGATGAATTTCGACATGAGAGATACCAGCTAGACACTGAAGAAGTCAGACATACGGTACAGAGCAGAGGGAACAGAGCCACGTGGCAGAATACAGATTAACAGAGACAGGTTAATTTAAGTTATAAAAGCTAGTTGTGGACAAGCCTAAGATAAGGCCAAGCTTTCATAATTAAAAATAAGTCTCTGTGTCATCATTTGGGGGCTGGTGGTCAAGGAAGTCCAACAAGAAAGCTTGCTACACGGGTCTTGGACTCAGAATGTCTTTTCTCAAAGTTACCAGAGCTCCTTGGAGAAATGGCTGATTCCTGGTCTGGGACAGAAAGTACAAAAAAAGCCTGGTGGTGGTGGTGGTGGTGGTGGTGGTGGTGGTGGTGGTGGTGGTGCACGCCTTTAATCCCAGCACTCGGGAGGCAGAGCCAGGCGGATCTCTGTGAGTTCGAGGCCAGCCTGGGCTCCAGGAAAGGTGCAAAAGCTACACAGAGAAACCCTGTCTCGAAAAACAAAAAAAAAAGGAAAGTACAAAAAAAGTACAGTTTGCATGAAGGAGACCTTGCTGGCCTTATCTGGGACAACTTGAGTATCAAAGGATGGGATTAGAAAACTGTGACCTGGTAGTTGTGATGGTTGGCTTTAATTGTCAACTTGACATAGTCTAGAACCAGCTGTGGAAGGTCTCAATGATTGACTGATCACACGGTTGGCCTGTGAGTATGTTTGTGGTGGTACAGTCGTAATTACGCTAACTGAAGAAGTCCCAGCCCACCGTGGGCAGCACCATCCCCAAGGCAGGGGGTTTTGAACTGTTTAAAAGTGGAGGAATTGAGCACAAGCAAGTGAGTGTACATCCTTCACTGTCCTCTGCTCGACTGAGGATGTGATATGAGCAGCTGATGTAGGTTCCTCCTGCCTGGACTTTCCCAACAGACTGCAAACCTAGAACTGTGAGACAAAATAAACTCTTTCTCCCCAAAGTTGCTTTTTTTCAGAGAATTGTATCACAGCAATAAAAATGAAATAAGACCAGTAGTCATCACAGAAATGACCAAAGAACCTGGATGGAGTTAAAAGCAATGGCTCAAAGTTTGAAGACATTTACCCCTGATCACTCGGTTAATGCAGTATCGGCTAGCTTTCATTTGTGGGTAGTTAATTAGTAGTGCTAATTTAACTAGTTCATTATTAACTTTCAAGGGTAAAAGACTAGCAGATAACACTAACCAAAAATTTATAATTAACAATCAGATGAATGTACCTCCTGAAATAACATAGCATTATATCACACTGGAATAACTACATACAAAGGTATCCCGTTTTTCTTAATTTATATGTATGTATGTATGTATGTATGTATATACATGTGCATGTGTGTGTGTGTGAGTGAGTGAGTGTATGTGAAGGTCAGAAGACAACTCTGTGGCGCTGGTTCTCTCTTTCCACTTTGATGTGGGTTCCGGGGACTGAACTCAAGCCTCCAGGTTTGCGTGGGAAAGACCTTTTACCCACTGAGCCACCTTGCTACCCCCAAACATATCCTTCAAAGGATATTTTTGGAGCTGAGTGCCGTGGCCTGCATATGTAATTTCAAGTAGTCAAGGCTGAGGCAAGAGGACCACTTGAGCCAAGGAGGTGGAAGTTAGCCTGGCTATGGTAGAGAGACGCCTTCAAAATGAATGTCGGAATAAATAAGTGAGCAAATAAACACACAAACCAGAGTTTACAAGTAACAGAGTAACAGGCATTGTTGGGAGGATTGGGAAAACTTGAGTGGGCTCTGGATGAGACGACAGTGTACTGAGTCACCTTCATGATAACAGGCGCCTGTGCTAACATTACCAGGCATGTCTGGAGATTAAACACTGTCTCCAACTTTAGTAAACAGAAACTTAAGCGCTAAGTAGTCAAAGGGACTGACACTTGCTATCAAACAGTTCAGGAAAAACAACAACAAAAACCACCCACCCACCCACCCACCCACCCAACCAACGAACAAAAAAAACCACGGAGGGAGGAAATAGCAAATATATTAATTATTCATGTGAAGAATACATAAAAATTTCTTGTACCACTTTTTGGAATTTTATTTTAAGTTTTAAATTATTTTAAAATCAAAAATTAAAAAACAAAATGCTGGGGATATAAGTGGTAGAGCTCTCCGCTAGCATGCATGAGGCCCTGAGTTCAATTCCCTACATTGCTGAATAAATAAATGTTTAAAAAAAAAAACAAACAATGTGGTTCAGTGGGTAAAGGTGTAAACTGCTGGGGCTGATGACCGAGGTCAATCCATGGGGCCCACCCACCTGGTGGAAGGAAAGGACCAACCCTAGAGAGTTGTCCTCTGATTTCCATCAGCTAGGAAAGGAAAGGAAGTGGGAGACAGGAAAAGACAACTACTGAAGAGAAGAATGGGGTCAGGAGAAAGAGTGACCAGGGAAGGAAGAAAGCAATTGTTGATAGATATTCACACACACACACACACACACACACACACACACACACACACACACGCTCTAAAATAAATGTAAAAACACCCAACAGTCAGTCTGGCTAGCCTGTGCTATATAGCAAGTTGGAGGCTAGCCTGTGCTAAACAGTGACCATCTCAAAAGTTCAGAGTTGTGTATAGTTTCTGTAAGAACCAGGTGTTAAAATAGCTCTTTGAAGCAATGTAATAAATTCTGGCATAAACTCAATTTTTAATTGAGTTCTCCCATTCCCCAAATACTGTTTATTAATGAATTAAAAAATTAGGGTTCCTATCTGCAAGAGACTTATATTCTAGGTAGAGTTAAACCTACCAAGAACTTAAGACTTCTCGACAGAGGTTCAGATGTTCGAAGCAAGCGGAAGGCAGACAAGAGCCCTGGAACTCACAGGGCAGAGAGGGAACCAACTCTAGAGAGTGGTCTTAGTCGAGTTTCTATGTCTGTGACAAATCATCGTGACCAAAAGCACCTGGGGCGGCAAGGGCTGTTTCACTGTAAGATTATAAGTCAGGCACCCACGGAAGTTGGGGCAGGAACTCAAGGTAGGAATGGGGAAGCAGGAGCTGGTGCAGAGGTCATGGTGGCATGTTCCACCTGCTTTCTTCAGGATTACCAGCCCAGGGGTGGCACCACCAGGGCACCTGCACATCAATCACTAATTAAGAAAATTCCCCACAGGCTTGCCCGCAGGCATTTTCCCAATTGAGAGTCCCTCTTCCCAAATGACCCTAGCCTGTGTCAAGTCTAAAAAACACCAGCCAGCACTAACAGTCTTCTGACCCCCATGTGTGCACATGACACATGAACAGGCACACACACATGTACACACACTAATGGGAAAAGGAAATCTTAAGATAAGTGTGTGGCCAGGAGATGGCTTGCTTCCAAGTCTGCTGACCCGAGTTTAATCCTGGGCCCCACATCATGGAGGCAGGAAAGAACCACCTTCCACAAGTTGGTCTCTGACCTCCACACCTATGCTGTGCCCATGCATACGGAACACACACAGAGCAGACAGACATAAAAACTCAAAAGCACGGCTTCAGTGAGTGATAGGCGGTGGGTCTAAGGTAGGAGACAACCTCCTGTGAGTGAGCTGTGGTACACAGATCAAAACCCAGTTTCCTTAATGTTTATCTCACATACGGCAGCAAGTGTAGACGATCATCTGTGAAAATAAGTTAAGAGTGATAAGGAAGGTGTGGATATGCAAATTAATGAGTGATAAGGAAAGTGTGGATATGCAAACAAAAGAGTGATAAGGAAGGTGTGGATATGTAAATTAACGAGTGATGAGGAAAGTGTGGATATGCAAATTAAAGAGTGATAAGGAAGGTGTGGATATGCAAATTAAATCTTGACTAGTGACTGTGTCCCAGGAACAAGAGCGAAGGTGTTCTCTCTTTTCTAGATCCTTATGGCATCATAATCCACACACCCTCTGGAAACAGTGCAAGCTTCTCCTCTTTTCTTTCTTTAAGCACATGGCGGCTTTCTCGTCTCTTACCCCTGTGAAAATGCCGTAGGACTGGGAGAAGCAGAGGTGAGCTGCAGGGCCGCATTTGCTCCGAAGCTCTTTGATTTCTTCTTGGGACTCGTGCAGCATCCCCAGGCACTCCATGTTTCTGTCTTGCAAGTCATGGAGCTGAAGGAGAAAGGCAGCACATTGACAGTCACCCCAGACAACCCTCATTAACCGCGAACCCCCGCTAAGGACTCCTAAGGGGGTGTCAATTTTATCTGGGGCCCAGGAGACTGTATAAATATCATTTCAACACAGCAACTCTAGAGCAAACTCAGCCAAGAGCATAGCCACGTGAAGCTGCCGGGATCTGAGATGTCTTGGGCAAGTACTGTAAAGCAAGACTTCTGAAAACCTGAAATGCCGCGGGGACAACCAGACTGTCAATTCAGCTGCTGATGGCCCGTGCCCAAAATACCATGGAGGAAACGGAAACGTGCTACCTCGTCAGGGTTAGCGGAACAGTACATCTTCTCACGAACATCACCCTGAAGTCTTTCAGGGACAAGATCAAGAGTCTAGAAAGTGACTCATGTAATGTCAGGGTGTCCCCTCACCCTAAGGAAGTCCCCCCTGCCTTTACAGCAGCTGGCAAAAGAATAAATATCAGAGTGTATTTTAACTGAGCATGCGTCCAGCTCTTCGGGTCAGCAGGGCTGGGGATACTCATCTAAAATGTGTATTACCCTGCCTCTCATTTTGAAAGACTTGGCAGAGGCTGTCTTCTTTTTTTTCTTTTCCATGTGCTGCAAAGCTATCCGGAATGAGGAGGACCAGGAAACGTCCGGGATGTGTGACCCACACAGTCCATGAGGGAAACGCTGCCCGAAGCAAGTCTGGAGCTGCTCTCGTCATCAGTGTGGTGTGAAGCTTGGCGTGGGGCAGCTCCCTAAGCAGCAGGTCTTGGTGAAAGCTAAGTGCCTCAGCAGAAGGGCTGAGGAGATTCAGGTGTTGGGGGCTGCTCTGTCCACACGGGGAGGTTCATTAAATGCTAACAAATCTTAAAATAGAATGGGCAGCTGAGGCGGTGGAGGCACCGGGGAGGCCACGGCAGGAGGATCTCAAGTTTGAGGATAGCCTGTGCTACACAGAGAGTTCCATGCTAGCCTTAGGCCACACAGAAAACTCTGTCTCAAAGTTCAAAAGATAAATACACTGAAATAAGGATGGCCATGTGGCTCTCACGTGATCAACTGAGTAGAAACTCAGGGCAGTACCTAGGAATCTATTTAAAACTTGCTGTTCCCAGTGAGTCTTATGAATGCTGAACTGCCACGAAGTTAAATCTGGCATGTAAGTACTTAGAAAGGCCGTAAGAGATTTTTGCTTTATTTCTTAGACCTCATTAATTTCATCTCAACTATTTCTTGTTGCTGCTGTATTCCAAATGTGGCAGTTCCCTTCTGTAATTGTTACAAATATGAATGAAATCCCTGTTCCCCTCCTGCACTTCAAAGAGGAGAAAGACCTCATTACCTCCATCGTCAGCTGCCGCTGGGCGTCTTTGGAAGCCTGCAGGTGAAGCCTTAGTTCTTCCTTCTCGATGACATGCTAACAACACAGAAGAGGGCCACGTGAGGCATTCCCACAGGGAATGTAACTTCTTCCTTTCAAAGACATACTGAGAGTGTCTGTCTGGAGTACAGTCCTAGGCCTATGACAGGGATCCCACCAGAAGCCAACTAAGAGTAATAATGTAAGCAGAACACAAACTACATGTGTTCAGAGGATATGGACCACGAATTCCTCACTGACATCACAACCTTCTCAAGAAAATCTGATATACTTGCAAAACTACATAGTACCTCAGAAGTTATTTATGATATTTTAGCAGAGGAGCAATATCAAAAGAACAAAGTAAACCACTGAAAAGGGGGAGAGCCAGGTCTACTCTGCTTGGTGTGACAGCACTTAGCAGAATGCAGTGCATCAGGACGGTGCTCAATCGAGCCTGGCTGATGAGTGAATGCACACACTTCTTTAAGCTTGTGCTGAAGATCTACAATCTGAGACAGCAGGGAAGCGATCTCCTCCTGGTATCGGATCAGCTCATCACTCTTCCCCGACAGTTCTTCCGTCATTCTGGACATCTGCGCGTTGGTTTCACCTAGGAGCAAAGGCAAAGTTCAGAAACCAACACAAAGGTGTTGTGGGACTGGAATCAGTGTGTGGCAGCTTGCAGGTCAGATGCTGACTGATGGCAAGCACTGGATCCATGGGCAAATCTGTTGACATAACTTGGAAAAACAAAGATTCTCTGCGGTAAGCTAGTGCTGGGAACTGGAGACTTGCCGCTAAGGAGAGCGATGACCTAATACGGCAAACATGCTAACGAACTGATCTTCTTTATGGAAAAGGTATTTGTGTCAATCTTCATGAAAGGCTGAAGAGAGCGCTAGGTGGATTATGTGTCTTCGCAAGTGCTAAGAGGTGATTCCAGAGTGCCATTAAGAACACTTCAGGGACATAAATAAAATCCCACAAGCAATGAAAGTCAATCTTAACCGGTCTAACAGAGACTTTCCAGAGTGGAGCCACCCCATCTCCATCAGAATGTGTCAATGCTATTGTGATGCTTCTGCAGGACACAGACGGTCAGGGACACCCATCAGCCTGAGTGAGGCCTAGACTAACCCTTACAGCCCAGAGCTTTATATACATGAAACAGAACCGTTAGAACTTGATTTGCAGACTCTTTATATCATAGAGCAAATGTGACATCCAGATACAGCAGAAAAACCATTTTTCACTTTTTAAACTGACAAGACAGCTTCCTACTGTCAGAGGGTAGCAGCTAAGAATGGAAGGGACAAGAGTGTGGGCTATTCCTTTACACTGTGTGAATATACGTCAGTGTGACTGGTTTAATACAAAAGCTAAATGGCCAGTAGCTAGGCAGGATTTTGGGGGCAGAGAGAATGCTGGGAAGAAGGATGAAGTCTCAGGAATCAGGAGGAGACACCATGAGAGACAGGGCAAACAGGACGGGAAGTACGGAGATGAGGTAAACGAGACTTGGGGCAGCACATAGATTAATAGAAATGGGTTAATTTAAGTTATAAGAGCTAGTTAAAACCAAATCTAAGCTATCAGCCGAGCACTTATAATTAATAATAAGTCTCTGTGTGGTTATCTGGGAGTGGCTGGCAGGACAGAGCTGATTGGTGGTCCCAACGAAAAACTCTGTCTACAAATGGCCTTCCAACGTGGGCACCTACATCCACATAGGACTTGAGAAAACTTTAAAAAAGGTTCTAAACACACAACAGTAAAGCCAAACACTGCTTCCTAGTCTCATGTCTCTCATGCCGGCCGGCTACAGTACAGAGACGCATCTCCCAGCAGCTGCCTGCAGGATGGAGCCAGCCGCCAACTGCCATGTGCTAGCACCAGTCACTAAGCTGAGCAGTTCCGGCAGCTGACATCACAATTTAAGATTCGTCTCATGCGATCAAAAAAACAATACAGATGCTCAGGAAAGACAGATCCAGACAGAAAAAACCCTCCAAATTGATTATAGTGTGTTTAAAAACACAAATAGGCTTGGGAAAGAAAAGAAAAATGATATATACAGTCACAGATTAAAACATAGTTAAAAATAATAAAATAAAGTCCTTAAAAAAGGAATAAAGTAATTAAAAAAAACTAATAACCCACATACAGATGGGAAATACACAGAGAATCTGTATCCTGTATGTTATTGTGTTGTTTTTAAATTTTTTGGCTGCAAAGAGACATGGGATTATGAAAGCTGCTAGATTAAACCAACCTATATATTTTAAAAATATCTTGACTTCAAAATGAAAGTCAAAAGATGCGTTGCTTTGGGGGAGAGGTTCTGCTTTTATTTCCACAAGAAATGAGAGCTATGGATTTATTCCAGGCTGATATGGATCAGATTTGATTGGGGAAGACCCCCTGAAAATCCTGGCTACATACATAAAATAAACCTAGAAAAACTACAAAACACGTAGCATGTATTTTACCTGCTGAAACATAAAACAAAAAAAAAAAATCATCTTTGGCTAACTTGTGTACAACACACATCGTCTATATTTGTATTAATAAAGATACGTATGCTACCTTCAAAAGTTTATGTATTTTCAGAACAAGGGACCAGACACCAATAAAGACCAGCCTCACAAAATATTGCTGTGGGATGGTCTGTATGTCAAACATGTTGCTTATTGGTCAATAAATAAAACACTGATTGGCCAGTGGTCAGGTAGGAAGAAATATAGGCGGGACAAGGAGGAGAGAATTCTGGGAAGTGGAAGGCTGAGGAGACACTGTCAGCCGCCACCATGACAAACAGCATGTGAAGATGCCGGTAAGCCACAAGCCATGTGGCAAGGTATAGATTTATAGAAATGGATTAATTTAAGATATAAGAACAGTTAGCAAGAAGCCTGCCACGGCCATACAGTTTGTAAGCAATATAAGTTGGTTGGGTCTGAGCGGCTGTGGGACTGGCGGGTGACAGAGATTTGTCCTGACTGTAGGCCCGGCAGGAAAACTCTAGCTACAAAATATTCCAGCCAATACTTAACAATTATTTTCTCAAGGTTCCCCCAAAGATTCCAGCACCCTCAGACAACAGGAAGCAGTCTATACAAAACAATGCCCACATTCCCAAAAGATAGATTATGAATGTTTATTAACATTAAGGGGGGTTGGTTACAAGTTGTTATCAATCATAGTTAGGAAGAAAGCTAAACAGAAGAGTTAAAATCAAAAGTCTCTTTCTAAAGGAAAAAGGGGGAATATAATATAGAAATGATGAGGTAAAAGAGTAGATTACTGAATCTATTTTAATTCAAAAAACAACTATTAATTTCAAAATATTTTACATTGGTATGGATTACGGTTTATTGATACAAATTTAAAGTTAATTTTGCTATACTATATGTATGTTTCTACTCTTGTTTGGGGTAGTGTGCTTATGCAACTCATTAAAAAATGTAAAGTATAATTAAAAAATATAGGTTAATAGTTAGTCATCTATAATCATCACACTTACTAGCTTTCTGACTTTAGTGTAATGTATTCCTGCAAACAAAATGAGAGCTTTGGTTCTCTTTTTCCCTAAGAAGGTATGGCTTATTTATAAATAGTCAGTCTTCACTTAGTGATGGTACAGCCTGAGCAGATAAAGGTCTTAAAAACACATGTGTCTTAATTAGGTTGTGGGCAGAGTGTGATATTCTGATTTTCAGTAACTGTTATGGTTTGATCCCCTAAGTTTGTTTGGCAGCTTGGTATCTGGTGGAGCGTGGTGTCTAGTGGTGGTGCTGAGGTGATGGAAGGCTTGACAGGCGGAGCTGAGCAGGAGGAATTTGGGTCAGTGGGTACTGTCTTTGGAAAGGATCAACGCTGGTCTCTCCAAGGGAGCTCGTTCCCTAAAGAGCAAGCTGTTGTAAGCAAGACATCTCGTGTGTTCGGCTCCTTCTGCATATGGCCAATTCCATTTCTGTATCTCCATCATGTTCAAACAGTCAGGGGACCTCACCAGGCTGCAGTGCTTGGACTCTCCAGCCGCAGAATTATGAGCCAGATAAACTGCTTTACTTGTAAGTAACCCAGCACAGAGATTTTGTTATAGTGACGTAAGAGCAGACCAAGACAGAACCATTTAAAACCGTTTCTATGGAAACCAGAGGTCTAAATTCTGAGGTGGAGACATCTCACTAAACTGCCCCAAAGCAGGATGAATATGTTACTACTTACGAAGTTCTTTAACACAGTCATTGACCAGCTGTTGTTCCTTCTCTTCATAGGTGAAAGTTTCTGTCTTGATATGACAAGCCTTCAGGGGAAAACAACAACCACCGAAGTGACAATCTGTCCTAATGAGTTTGAGGCAAAAGCTACAGAAAGCTTTACCATTTGAAGATTAAAGATCATTACCATCAGGTTTAAACTCTCACAAAATATAGGAACAGAAAAGGTCGTCTCCCTCCACTCCCCGCAGGGCCTTTGCACATGCCTGCTCACGCATCTCTGCCTCTGATGGCCCTTCACTCCC
>CABHPR010110444.1:2710-16233 GCA_902168415.1 Peromyscus melanophrys
AAGGAAGGAAGGAAGGAAGGAAGGAAGGAAGGAAGGAAGGAAGGAAGGAAGGAAGGAAGAAAGAAAGAGAAAATCGAGTGACATCATTAAAGCAAACCTCTTTCCATCTTTCCATGGCTGTTTATGTGGACATGTTTGCTTCTGTTCATGACATCCGAAAACTACAGGAAATGATGCAGAGCCCTGCTTAGCACAGACAGGGTCCTCCACAGACACACAAGTACGTACATTATCATGTATATCCAGTTCCCAACCATTTTTACTTCCTTTATTATCAAAGAGTGTAACTAATCAATTATATACTAACAATGATTGTAATTTTAATTCAAATAATACAGCTTGTGGTAGCAGAACATTGCATTTAATTAAAAATTAAAATTAAAATTTAGATTTTTTTTTTACTGTAAGACCATGAAGGAAGGTAATGGATACAATGCATTGGGTAGGTAGGGGGGATGTGGGGGAGAGAGACCCTACTGTTTGGCTTAACTTTCCAAGGGGAAATGCATAGAGTAGGAATCCAAGCTAAAGAAAAGACTGACAACAAATTTTTGCATTCTCAGAAAAACACATTTTTGTGTATTTTTGAAGAGGCTTGGCAAGCTGTCAGATTACCATGGAAACACTAAGGAGTGCCATGAGTTTTATTGTAAATTACCAGGATGTTTACATGCTGAGAGATGCAGCCAGTTCCCCATGAGACCCTGACAGGAGCTGGTGAGAGATCAGTTGGGACCCTGGTTGTTTCTGCTGTAAGGGACTCTACGGGTCCAGGGGACAAGTATCTCAACTCAATCAGACCAGCTCCTCACAGGTTCTTGAAAAATATTTAGACACAATGACTCATTGTGACAGGGCAGTTAGGCAACAGGCAGGGACCCGTAAGGCCTGGACAAACTTTGGGTGCATCTGTCCTGTCCAAGAGTCAGGCCTAGGAATTCCATAATAACTTCTTGGCCTCCACAACCTGCTCTCCAAGACCAGGTGCTGGTAGTGCGGCTCAAGAGGAAGATGAGTGGTGTGGCAGTTTAGGTGCAAATGTCTCTCCAGAGTTCACAGTGAGATCCGAACCCCAGACACAGTCCTGAGGGTGCTAGAGGAGGTAACGTGGGGTTGACGGCCTTGAAAAGGGGCTGCTGTGAACAAGCAAGGCCCTTCTGCCCTTCTATCACATGGGCACACAGCATTTGTGCCCTCTGGGGATGGAAGGAGAGAGCTGCCCTCCCTAGAGATGCAACCTACTGGCTCCTTGACCTTGACAGCCAGCCTCTGTACCATGAAAACATAAATGCCTGGTTTTGTAAAATACGAAGTCCGAGATATTTTATTATAACAGAAGGAACAAATTCAGCAGCAAGAGTGAGGAATTAGTCAAGATATACACACAAGCGTCCCAGTGATGGGGACTGTGGTCCATGTGTCTCCTCCAAATGACCACGTTGAAGCCTAGCCCCAGGATGCTATGTCAGGAGGTCAGCCTTGGTGAGGTGACCAGATCCTGAGAATGGAGCTCCACTAGTGGGATTAGGGAGCTGCAGTAAGTAGTTTGCATCTCTGAACTAGGAACGGAGTACACAGGACACCTCAGTGTGGATCTCTAGACTCCAGCACCGAGAGCCAAGTTTCTGGCATTCATGGGCCACCAATCCCATTGCAGCGTGTCAGAGTTCAAGTGGGCCAGCCCCCTTTGGCATTTCTTCACCAGAGAAAACGGCAAACTCCCTTGCCCTCAGCTCAACTGTTTGCCCAAATCAAAGTTTGATTTCATGAGACACTTGAAGCGTGTCTTCAGTTTGTCCTGTAATTGCAAAGAAAATTAATAACGTAAAAGAGCTGAAGGAGGACTCGGCATTTCAGCGTTTTCAGTGGGAAGTTTGCAAAGCAAGGAAGATGCCTGTTCTAGAGCAGCAGTGGGGTCAATACCTCATGAGTGGTGACAGAGAGAGAGCTTAGCTGAGACATTCTCTAGATAATCATGAACGCAATGTCTCTGTGGAACTGAGACGATAAAGAAAAACTATTATGACTTTAGCACTCCTGTAAATGGTTTTACTGAAAATGTACTGATGTTTTATAGCATTCACTTGATGAAGTCTGCAAGCAAATCATAAACCATGAAGGCAGTTCTCCATGGAGGAAGAAGACGCTGCCTGGAAGAGTAGGGGAAGGGAGAAAAGGAAGAGAAATTCATATGATTTCTGATAAATCCAATTTTAGTCAAATTTTTTAAAGTTAAACATTTTTTTTATCTATTTAAAAATCTTCTGTGGAGGCCCCTCCCACACCAAACCCAAGCTCTCCATCCAGACATCTCTAGTACACCCTTCTTCAGGGTCTACCCAGTGGGTCTGTCTGATCCTCCCTCCCTGTACCCGTCCTAACCCCTAGATCTATCCCTAAACTCCAGGTTTGGATCAGAATAGAATGCCCATCGTGTACACTAGCCCAGTCCTCTTTACCCCCGACTTCATTACACTGAAGCCGTTTTCAACCTCCAGGCCCAACCTGGTCCACACACCCTCTCTTCTGCCCCAACCTGCTCTGTGTATATCGGATACAGAACTAATAAAAAGAAGTCCACACACCCAAATTTCATCGCAAAAAATACAAACAATATGAAAGATCAAACCAGTGTCTTCTCTCCAAAGCCCACCAGTCCTCTAGATATGTTTGCGGATGAGAATGACCTAGATGAATCCCAGTACACAGAATTGAAAAGATCAATCACAGGCCTCATCAAACCACTCAAGGGTTTTACAGAAGACACAGAGACAGCTGAACAAAGTGAAAGAAAAGCACTTAAGCAGAACGAACACCTGGGTGGTGCCCAAGAAACACAAGCAAAATCCCACATGCTTCCCCAAGAAAAACACTCAACAAACTAGGACTAAAAGAAGGTTGTGTCTACACGATTAAAAAAAAAAATGTGAAAAGAGTCATAGCAAAGATCAGACCCCGGTGAAAGGCTGAGCTTTCTCTAAGGTCGGGAACAAGCCAAGGATACCCACTCTTTCCACCTCTGTTTAACACAGTTCTAGAAGTCCCAGCCAGAGCAACTAGGCCCCCCCACCACCACCAAAAAAGAAGTCCTTCAAGGTGGAGAGCTAGTAAATTTATTTCTTCCCAGATTATGTAACCTAACAGGGAGAAAACGTGAAGTATTCCACAAAAATATTAGAACCAATAAGCCAATCAGCAAAGCAGTAGTATGCAAACTCCACAAACAAAAGTCAGTCACATTTCTCCATGGTAACAATAAATAATATGAAGGGAGAATTAAGAAATCAATTCCACTTACAAACAGGATTGGAAAAAATAAAAGGCTTGGTAAATAACCAAAAATAAAAGTCATGTACTGAGAAAACTCTAAGGCATTCTGAGGGGGCCGAGAGAGACATAAATGAGGAGAAATGTACCATGTAATCAATGAGATGCTAGCAATGCCTGGTCCTGTATGAGCTTTAACATAAACGTCTACCAAAACTTCAAGGACTTACTTTGCTGAACTAGAAATATCTATGCTGAAAGTCATGTGTAGTCAGTGGGTATCAAATAAACAAGACAACGTTAGCCAAGAACAAGGATGAGGGAATCATACATCCTGATACCAAAACTTACCATGACAAAGTCACACACAGTATTTAAGACAGTGTGGGTCTGGCATAAAGGCAGACATATAGACCGATTAAATCAAATACAGAAACCAGAAATGAATCCTCCCATACAGAGTCACGTACGTTTCAACAAGGGTACCAAAGTCATTCCCTGGAAAAAGAGCGGCCTTTTCAACACATAATGCTGGGGAAACCAAATGTCCACAGTCAAAACAATGAGGCTGGATCACTCCTAAAAGCTATCATGCAAAACTCAGAATGGATTTGAGACTGGTCTTGGTTATGGTTTCTGTTGTGATAAAACACCATGACTAAGAACAACGTGGGAGGAAAGGGTTTACTTTGGCTTACATCTCTCAGGTCATGCTCCATCACCGAGGGAAGTCAGGCCAGAAACTCAAGCAGAAGCTCAGAGGCCATAGAGGACTACTAATTACCGGCTTGCTTCCGGGCTGCTCAGTCCGCTTTCTTATAGCACCCAGGACCACCTGCCCAGCTAGCGAAATAGTTCGGCAGTTAAGAGTGCCATCTACTCTTCTAGACCACACAGATTCGAGTCCCAGCACCTAAAGTGCAGCTCACAATCACTTGGTGTAGCAGGGATCTTAAAAGTTCTTATTAATAAAATCAAACCCAGGCCAGGCATTGGGGTGAACACTGGAAGGTCAGAGAGACAGACCAAGCCACAGCTAACCTCATCTTGCCAGTTTCTCAGCTGATCCTGTTTCCTCAGACTGGAAGCCTCTGAGTCCTCATCCAGAATGAATCTCAGCTGAACTGCTGCTCGAAAGCCTGAAAGCTTAACCAGGCCAAATGCTTAACCAGCCAAATGCCTCTAGTTTCTGGTCCTCACGCCTTATATATCTTTCTGGTTTTTGCCATCACTCTCTGGGATTAAAGGCTCACTCCTTGGGATTAAAGGCGTGTGTAATGATGCCTGGCTGTTTCCAATGTGGCCTTGAACTCACAGAGATCCAGAGGGATTTCTGTCTCTGGAATGCTAGGATTAAAGGTGTGAGTACCACCATTTTCTAGCCTTTGTATCTAGTGGCTGTTTGTTCTCTGACCCCAGATAAGTTTATTAGGGTGCACAATATTTTGGGGAACACATTACCACCACAACTTGTAACTCCAGTTCCAGGGGATCCAGCACCTTCTTCTGGCCTCTTTGGGCTCTGCACACAACATGCTGCACATACATACACACAACCAAAACACCCATATATATATAATTTTTTATGAGGAAATACACCTTCTCCAGTACCCTTTCTTCAGTATCAAAAGTTGACGAGAATAGATCCAGGATCAGCAAAATAGAAACTGTGAGGGCTGAGCTACACTACCTTCCCATGACACCTCTCCCCCTCCTCCTTGCTTTAGAGCTCACCATACTGGTTCACCCAAATCCCAGCCTCTCCGCTCAGGACTGTTGGGCCACAGTGTAAATACAGCTCCCTATACTGGGAGAAAAGTATCAAGACTATTGTTTCCAAGATGCCAGGACCTCAGACTCTTTCAAATGTGGGTCATCATACAGCTCACGGTACACATGAGTGCCCCACTGCTCCTGGCAGGTGTTCTCCTAGAACCAATTTAGCCACAGTCACAGGTGCTGCAGGTGTTAATCCAATCCCACTGACCTCTCTTTCTCCCAAGAGAACAGCAGCTACCTCACAACTCAGGGGTGGCAAATCAGGGAAGGCATGTGTTCGAGCTGTCCCCATAACTCCAAACAGAACACCAGGAGATTTCAAGGTCATTCTAGGACATTCACATATTTGAGTTCCTCAATACCCTCATCCCCTGCTGAGATTGAACATGGAGGGGTCCTCCTCCTGAATGGTCCAGATCACACTGTAACAAGCATCCTCTTCACCGTCTATTTCGAATCATGCATTTTGAGGGTTTTTTTTTTTTATGTTTTCTGTTGATTTCCTTCTCAAAGTAGCCCTGATCCAAGTGTCGAAAGTGTTGTTTATATTCCTAAGTACGGAAGAGGGTGCGTCCGCACAAGAGAAGCTTCCATCAGCATGAGAGACAGCTAGTGCATCGACCATAAAGTATAAAATAATAGGTATTTATCAAACAGACGCACACAAAATAAGACTGCGTGGCTGACTGGTTAACAGCACTGATGTGACCAGACACTCCTAAGGAGCAATGGTGTAGTCTTTACTGTTCCATATTCGTGACAACTGTACACAAAATAGCCACCATGTACAGGGGAATAGGCTGTGCCTGCCCATCTTGGGGCTTCTCATCTGGAAACATATCTGTGACCCAACCCATAGGACTTACAGAATTCACCCCCTTGGAGCTCCAAATAGATTCCAAATACACTTTAAAGTAGGTGTAAAATAAATACTTCTAAACAGCTCCATGTGCATCAGTTCTGGCGAAGGAGGTCTTACTGTGTACCTCACACACTGTGACCACAGAGTGGCTTCACTGCTTCCCCGAGTGGGGCCTTGGCTACCATAGGGCAAGCCTGCCTCTCCCTAATCATCTTACGAGATAACCAGCAATAACAAGCCTCACCACGGACTCTCATGGGAAGAACAACCCCCGGCCCTGCCTTGGTGTGTCTGCCACAGTCACAGATGGTGAGGGTAGGCCCAACTACCCTACCCTTGGCTGGCCAGTTTCCAATTCATTCCGTGCCTGTATCATCCACGCAGGGCTCTTGGTGGCTGAGGGAGCCACCCGGGCGGCAGCCTCACAGCGACAAAACACTGACTTGTATCTATGAAATAACTGTCCATGCCACAAGTGCAGAGACAGTGGTTGACCAACCTGAAGCTTTGCTGTGATTCATTCGGGTACTGATGGGATGAGGCTGGGCTGCACAGAGAGCCTGTGCTGAGGAGCAGCCGTTTCCCACTGCCCGAGAGTTAAGACCATTGTCCTCAAGACCGGTATTGAGACAGTGTACGTGAATTTTGAGACTTTAAAAGCACAACATTCTCAGGATGCTATCTAGAACCAACATTTCTCATCTTTAAAAGATGCTTTAAGCATGCAACCATTCTTTTTAGTCCTTTGACCACAAGAAGATATCCCCTGGCTTTTTAGAACAAAGCCCATGTAGGATTTTTAAAATCGGAGTGCAGCCTGGATCCTACTGCAGTTCTACATGGAACAAAGAGAGGTCTTGCCTAATCAGCTGTTCTTTATAATCCAGTTACCCAGATAGTTCCTGGAATAACAGCTCTCATAAATTAAAATTCACTTTACAAGAAAATTACATCAGGCATAAAGCACTCTTTCTCCAGTGAATATTTCAGAACCTCATCAGGATGGTAATTGCACAGCGGAACAATGGGTGCCAAGTACACGGCAGACTCTGAGATTAGTGGGGAGAGCATCTTAGGAGACTTTGGTGGTGGTACCTTTGTGACCCCAGTATTTGGGAGGTGAAGGGAGAGTTTCAGAAGTTCAAGATCATCCTCAGCTACATAGTGAGTTTTAGGCTAGCCTGGGATACATGAGATCCCTTCTCCTGTTTGAAAAAAACTAAAACTCAAGTCAAAATGAAACAAAATGAAAAAAAAAAACAAACCCTTGCTGTATTCACATGGTCCTGAGAGAAGAAGAGGGTGTGAGAGCATGCTGTGTGCATTCACCTGCCCTCCACCTGCCCGTCTCTTCACTATGTCACCTCTGCAAAGGGGACATTGCAAGGCACCCAGCGTGAGGTCTGCAGCAGCCCCACGGCACTGCTCTCCATGCCCCCCACAGCAGAAACCCTCCTCTGGGATGTTGGAGTTTAACATCGACTCCCCTCCCTGCACACCAGGCTGTGGATGGGAGAAACCCTCCTAAAACTGCTTCCAGATCCTCTTCCCTGCCGCTTCAAACCCCCTTTGTGAATAACTGGGGGTTAAATCCTGAGATATTTTAAAAGAAAATAGTTTCCTGTTACCTTAGGAGCATCTCAACTTAGCAGCTGAGTCCCTGAGAAACAAGCCAAGAACTGTTGGGCAGGTTGTGAACTATGAAAATCTCACTGAAAACTAAACTGTGCCAAGAAAATTCCTACAGAAGTCAGGAACTGTCCATCTCTGCTGGAAAATAATAGACAATTCAGAGCAAAAGAGGCCTCGTGGGTTTGATTTCCAACAAATCAAATAACTCAGACTAAATCTTTAGACCTCCATGAAGTCCTGCTTCTCAATTTTGTCTGCAGTTGAGGGGTGGGAGGTATCCTGCACCCTCCTCTGCCCCTCAGAAATCACTCCAGTTCTCTCCTGTATAATTCCAAAGTTTGTTACGTCATAGACGGAGGGGGCTGGTGGGTTCAGGCTGCACTTGGAGGTGGGGACCTGCACACTTGGTGGGAAGGCTGGAAGCCCCACAGCAGGAATGTGTCTGAGTTCCACTCCTGCCCTGCTCCTTCTTGGCCTTGGATGGCTGGCTCCACACAGCTTCCCAGGACCAGATAACTGCAAATCTGATTGTGTCAAACTCTAATTATGAGGAATTCACTCTGCATTCTGAATCTTGTTTTCCAAGTTCATCTGTGACATATCTCCTTGGCTTCCTAGGCCACCATGGCAAAGAACCACAAACTAAGTAGCTTAGAACAAGAGAAATACCTTCCTAAGTTTCTGGGTGCCACAAGTCTTAAATGAGGGTGTCTGCAGACTGTGTTCCCTCAGAAACCTGGGGGAGGATTCTTCCTTGTTTCTGCCAGTTTCTGGGGTAACGCCCCCAGTGATCCCCACCTGATCGTCCACTGCACAAGGTCTGCGCACCACATACCTGTCCATGTCTCTTCTAAGGATGCCAGTCACATGCAGTCAGAACTCGCCCTAAGGAGTCCTTACTTCGAGGAGATCTATAAAGACACCATTTCCAAATAGAGTCACAGTCATAATCATGGATACTGGGGGTATCCATCATGGATACTTGGGGGTAGGACCCCCAAGACATGTTTTTGAGGTACACAAACCAACTACAATGTATAACACAAGAAGATCGGTTTTCATGATAATCAAAGCTCTTCAGACATTTTTTTTTTTTGAGTGAGTGTGTCAAACTTCAGTTGGGTACATAATGCTGTGTCAGGACAGCATTGGAAAGAGATGATTTTACTTCATCTTCCCTTGAAGGGATTCTTAAGCTTTTTCTGTTCAGAGCCCATTTTTGCTCAAAGTTTTTACAAGACTATAGGTATACATATAAATTAAACATGATATAAACCAAACATTTGTTGATAAATCATAAAGAAATTTAGTTTAAAACAATTCTTTGATTTTACCATTTACTAAAGATGAAAGCAAATTTTCATACTAGAATGGGATTGCTTATTTGTTTTATCTAAAGAATGAAATCCAGAGTAACTGACACTGCAGAATGAAAAATCCTCAGCATTTTTCAGTTGATCAGTGTTTTGATTTTATTGATGTAATCATCAATGTTCAAGATGCTACTTTGCATGTGGTACAACATGGCAGATGTTTGCTTAGAGCCATTTCAAAAATGGTTGGAAAGTCTATCCTGATCCCAAGCCAGTAATTTATTGGGTCAGCAACTCAAGCAGCAACCACTAGGGTTTCTTTTGTCTTTTGTTTTTGAAATAAGGTCTTATATAGTTTAGGCTTAGTTTGAAATTCCTAAGTAGCCAAGGGTAACCCTGAACTCCTGATACCCTTGCTTCCACATCCCAAGTAGTTGGATTAATGGCTTGCATCACTACATCCTTCCTGAAACAGCAATTTTTAATTTTATAAATGGAATTACATTTTATTTAGGGTAGAGATAGCATGCTTATGCCACGCTGTGCACATGGAGGTCAGAGGACAACTTACAAGAGACAGTTCTCCCCGTGAACCATGTGAGTCCTAAAAATCAAACTCAGGTCTTCAGACTGTGCAGGAAGCGCTTGCTAAGCCATCTTGTATGCCCTCAAACAATGATTTTAGACAGTCAAGCACTGTAACACAAAACAATCAGAAAGTATATTGGTTTGGTAGTCACTCACCAAGGAATGATGGCAGGAAAATATTAGACATCTTGGAAGCATTGTTTTCCGTAATTAAACCATTCTGTTTCTACAGGAGTTTGTAAACACAGTACAAATACCACAGCTCACAATAACTAACACGCTGAGGGGTTCCGGCAATGCTCATCAGTGCTGCTTGGAGTGCCAGAGCACAGTGCTAAGCACACGGTCCTTACATGTTCGGAGCCAAGGCTGCAGTGAAGTCACAGGATGCAGCAAGGGTGAGAGCTGCCATTAACACTCGGGTTCACTACACATTTGATTTCAAATTGACTGTTGAGACGTTTACTGTTGCCAAATTTTCCATGACCTCCACTTCCAGTTCTGAGACGCATGGGGCCATGACCTATACAGTTTAAGAAGCTGGGCTCTACATGTACGTTGGGTATTTACTTGGGATAGTCTTGTACCTCAAAGTATAAGGATGGCTGGCACCTGGCATTCTATCTGGCATAGAGCAAATACCAAATAAATATTTATAAGTGTATCAGTTATTACTGATCAAGTCCATGTTTTCAATGTGCACACTTTTGCCATTATAAACATAGAATTATTTAATATATTTAAATTGTATGTATAGGCTTAAGCCAAAACTTTTTGTTGCACCAGGCTTATCTTATTAGGGTTCTATGTAGATAACATTGGGCTTTTAAAGAGGACTGTCAGAAACAATTATAACTAAAAGCAACTGTAAATGTTAGCTGTATTAATCAGCAGAGGAATAGGTAAGTATCCTAAAAATCTAATATAAAATTACAAATTACAAGCATGCATTGATTTTAAGACACAGTAGAGCGAAGATACACAACTTCATGCTGTTCACTGGCATAGAGTTCAGTGTTTTAGTAGTGCGTGCAGATGGTTTTTGATGCACTCTTGAAAAGTAGGAATGTCTTATCCCAACATTTTAGGTGTGCTCTTCTGGGATATGACCAAGGAGAAAGACAAACTCTGAGAAAAGGGCTAGCACCTTCTAGAAACATGAGAATTATTCTGCAGCCATTATTCTGTGTTATGTAAAATTGTTTCATCTCTTTTATTTTCTCTTTGACTAGTGTGAGGGCCCGTGAGAGCTGAGGAGTTGACTTAGGGCATAGCCACATTACAGACCCCAAACCACATGAAGGCTCTTTGCCAAAGCCTTAATGGATGTGAGAGGGCAATTGTTGCATCAAACTGCTGAGACATGAGGGTAGTCTGTTTGCACTTTCAGTCTGCAGTGGCTTAGGATGCTAAATACCTTTACAATCCAAATGCCATGAAAACTAAATCCAAATCTAAATAAGCACAGTCCTATCACTAGCCTTTAACTGAAGACCCAGAAACATCCATCACTTTAAGAAACAGGTCACGGTGCAGAAGGCAGTGTCCCTGGGTGCTAGCAGACATGAGCATGTCAGGAAGGTAATGTGGGATAGGTGAAGGGCAGCTGGGCTGGACAGGAAGGTGCAAACACAAGTTCCAGAAGAATTGCTGGTTGAAAGTGGGGTAGGAGATGAGGGCCGGAGAGTGGGGGAGAGTGAGAGGGAGCCAAGTTTTGTAAGCCTTAATGAGTGAGTGTATCAGGACCACGGACAGAGGAGTCAGCATGCTTGCTTCTCCTTGGATTTTCATCTAGACTTTCTCCACAAAGAGAATGAATTCACTCCACAGTGTAGCTCAAAGGGGGCACTAACAGCCCCATAGTGTCAGGCCCATACATGAGCACTCCGATTTAGAAATTGCTGCTGCTGCTGGCAATGCCATTCCTGCAGATAAAGGTAAAGAAGTCTAAAAACATCTCAGTTTTACACTAATGTGGGTGTCAGGTCCTGCCACAGTGTCAGAGATCTCTCCTACGGCCCCCTGTAGCACAGCTATGCCCGGATCCCTACATAGTCTTGTCCTGTCTGTGGACAGCATCACCAAGTCCAGGAAGGACTATATCCTAGCACATCCATCAGGTTAGCCAAAACATTACTGAGCCAAATTGGAACATGGTAAAAGCATCTTGCTCATTACTGGTTCTTTAAGTTTGGGATAAATGGTCATGAAATGGCTGGATCATCTTTCAAGGGGTTTTAAATGTACTTCTTGCGTGTGTTATTCTGTGGGTTTTCAGAGTTATCATTACATGGCCTGGTGGAGGCAAGAAAACAAGCTCTTAAATTTCTTACAGCACCAACACCCTTCCCAGGGACCACCACCCACCAACAGACCATCCCTGTCAAGCACAGAACAGAATCAGAGCCTCCAGGAGGCTCCATAGAAAGTTTCAAAGATCCCAATAGACACAGATGTATGTCTCACCATGGTTTGTCAATTGTTGCAATCTTTCTTATATTTCTCCTGCCTTTATTGATTACACAAATTGTGTTTGTGTATGTGTGTGTACACATGTGTGTGCGTCCCATGGCATGCCTGTGGAGGTCAGAGGACAATTGTGGGAGTTGGTTCTCTCCTTACACCATTCGGGTCCTGGAGACTGAACAGAGCTGCCAGGCTTGGTAGCTGGATATAATTCCAAACAGCATTTTTTTTTTTTTGGCTATCTGACAGAAACTTGCAAACCTCTTCACATTTCACCTCCACTCCTTTCAGTCTGTGTCTTCTCAGAGTCAGAATATTCTCCATGACCACAGTAAGATTGTAATAACCAAGTAACTGCAAATGACTGTAATGGTATGAACTCCCCAATGCCCTCCAATTTCTCCACTTCTCCTCATGTATTTTTGTAGATTGAAAATAGTCAGAACTCCAGGAAGAAACTCTGGCTCACTGACAATCATACTGGATCTTGCTGCTCATCTCTTCAGCTTCCAGTGCAAAACCCACCCCTGCTTTACCTCTGAGTGGGCCAGGCAGTGACACCCTGAGTTTTCCACAAGCCAGTTTTCCATCATTTCTGACATTATAGGATCATCCTTTCTGGCATAAATGCCACACAGGTGACAGCATATGTCTCTTGGCGGTAATGGGGAGAAACCTCACTGCTGGTGCCTTTGGTGTGTTGGTGAAAGTGGAGTCTGCCTGGCCATTGTTGAGGATAAGTCCTTGAGATGTGAGGCTTTTAGACTACACAGCCATCCTATTGCCAATAGGAGCTCTTTGCGTCAGGCTAGTGTCCTCTCTACGTTCCCTCCAGTCGCTGACATGTCCTGTGGGAACAAGCAAAGACTCCACACTCACAGGAACTACTCTTCATGACCCCTGAGAAGCCCCACTGTGCCCTTTAATGGTGCAGGTGACTTAGTAACCAAGATGCAGAGCAGCTTTCTCATGGCAACTGGGTGTCACCCCAATTGTCCTCAGTGGACAGAGCCAGGTGTCTGTGAGCTTTGTTATATGAATACATGGTGCAAAACCACAAAACCTAGTTTGAAAGTATTCTGGACGGGGCTGGAAGGATGGCTCCACAGTTAGAGGAGTTTGTGTTCATCAGGCTCCAGAGGGACCAAGCTTTGTTCCAGCAACCATATTGAGAGACTCACAACGTCCTGTAACTGCAATTCCATGGGATCCAATACCCTCTTCTAGCCTGTGTGGGCACCTGCACTCCTATGCACACACAGACACATAAATTAAAATGAAGATTCTTTTAAGTATAGTTGAGGAGTCTAACTCCAGTCCTTATCCATGCTATCAGATTCCTACTCCTCCTCTAGAAAAGACTGTTTATACTCATCTGCAGGGTGCTTTTTATGTAGTTTGTGGTTTGTTTCAAAAAACTACATATAAATATATCTTTACTTCCCAGTTTTCACACAAAGGCTGCACTACAGGTAAATATATATGAACCGTGGCTTGCTACAGACATTCCACACTGGATGGAGTATACAGCTTTTGGTATATGAACCATGGCTTGCTGCAGACATTCTACACTGGATGGAGTATACAGCTTTTGGTATATGAACCATGGCTTGCTG
>CABHPR010110445.1:0-10447 GCA_902168415.1 Peromyscus melanophrys
TCTGACCTTTGTCCAAAGCAGGATTGGAGAGAGGGAGGACTACCAAATGCCCAAACACACTAGTGCCTGTCATCATTATCGTGAAGTTCCTTTTGCTTTTAACTGTACACAAAAGAAGGAACCAGGGGCTGGGGCTGGAGTGTTTGCTTTGTAAACGTGAGGACCTGAACCCATGTAAAAGAGGCTGTGGTAGCCATCCTGGTAATCCCATTTCTGTGGAGCCAGAGAGGTGGATCCCTAGGGCTCACTGGCCAGCCTCTTTATGGAGCTTCAGGCTAGCAAGAGACCCTGCCTCAAAAAAATAAAAATAAAAATAAAAATAAAAAGGTGGATGATGCTAAAGGAATGCCATGTGAGGTGTTTTCTGACCTCCACACACACGTGCAGCCCCTCACACACTTGCCCCCGCCCCCCAAAAAAATACCAGCCAAGCTCAATTCTAAGTAGTCATTTCTTTTCTGTGGTTTTGAAATGATCCTTCTGCTATTGACTCCTGATCTTGCTTTCTTGAACCTTCCTCTTCTGCTGGGTCCCTCAGAATATTCATTACTTTACGTTGCCTGATTCTGGAAACCAATGAAGACCATTAAACTAAACTGAGGTAATTTTGTCCTTTGACAGAATGAAGTCTTTGAATGGTTTCTTTCCCTCTGCAGCAGAGTCCCCATCCCCTCATTTAAAGCACTGAGAGGTGATCTGGTAGAAGTGTGTTGGATGTTTAAAGTCCTCCTTTGGCAGCCAGGCATGTCTTGTGACGGGTAAGTAGCTAGCGATGCTTCAGATGTTTTCCTTCTTGTTTACTCAGCCACAGTAAGTCTTCCATTTTAGTGTCGATTATCAGAATTGTGAGAAATAGCAGCCAGGACTGGCTGCTGCTGGCAAGTCCTGTCCCCTCTCCCTGGCCTTTGAGAGCTTAGTGAAGAAGGCAGACTGGCTTCCGGTGATCTCTCAGAACCTCAAAGTGACTGCTGTCTTTTCTGCATGAAGGCCATCTGTCTTGGCCTGCCAGTTCTCTCCCTGAGGCATCATGGGAAGACTCTAGACATAGTAGATTAAATCCCTTTGACACATTGGCCAACTGGGTGACATTACAGAAGCCAAGGAAAAACCAATGGGCAAACAAAAAAGAGAATGGCTGCTTGATAATGTGCTTCACACAAATGTGTATACACACAGAGAGACACACACATCTGTAGCTGTGGACAGATACCTGAGCCACGAGAGGACCTGGCATGTGAACATTTGTTTATGTAGAAATGGACAATTCCTAGATACCAGCTGGTCCCTGGTTTTCTCCTGTATACTACCTCAAGGTAATTGCAGAGAAGGCTGTGACTGAAAGTTTTTTCTGACAGGGTGGTAGGTTCCTTCATGGACCCACCTTCATGCCTCATTGAGGGGCCTGTGAAAGCTATGTGGAGGCTCAGGTGTAGCCTTCTCTGTGGGCTGCTCCCACTCCTGTGGTTCCTACTCCCGTGCTGTCCGCGAATGGACTCCTGATTGGCAGGAAGAAAGAGGTAAACCAGACAGCCCAGAGCCTGGCCACGGCGCCTCTGCCTGGAGCGGGAGGCATGGGTTCTCCACCCATTTCAGTTGTTTATTGAGAATCTTTCATACTTGGGGAACTCAGGGTGGTACGGGGTCCTTTCTTCAAGAAATCCAAGTGTGGGTGTGATTGTATGCGTACACCACTCAACAGACCCCGTTCCCTTCTCTCCTACCAAATGAGAACTGGCACTCAGGGAACCAGACTGCCGGCTGGCAGCTGGTGCTATCCAGTTTGATTCATTCACTTTCTGGACTAGGTGGTGACAAAGATACCCTTCAGTTTACGGGGTTACAACCTGTTAAGGTAAAGTTTCAAGTCAAAGTGATGATGTCTAACCTGCGAGGCTTCTGACCTAGCTCAGCAGCACAGCACATTGTCTGATCACGGGCCAGGCTGCTGCTGCTGGCTGCTGGCCACCATGCTGTCTGGCGAGAGGGCTTCATGTGGCATATTGATAGCCCAGGAAAAGACTAAAATTAAAAATTTGAATTTTGAAGTAAGGTATGATCTTGCCCTCCATTCCCGCCCCATTTTTGGTGTTTTTGAACCAGATTCTTGATATCTATCCAAACTGGTCTTGAGCTCACAGCAACCCTCCTGCCTCAGCCTCATGAGTGCTGAGATTACAGGCACGTGTTACCACACCCAGTCAGAGTGAGGACTCCATTGCATGTGTGCCACTTTTGCTCATTGTCATGGCGGAAAGTCCTAAGTTGGGCCCTGGTAAGTGGTGTGTGGACTACACCACCCTTGTTTTTCCAGAGAAGAAAGCACGACACAGAGTCTGTCTGTTCCCCAGTCAGGCCTCTTTCCATCAAGAGGCAGGGTGGAGCAGGCGGTGGGTGGGATGTGAACAGGATGACTTCGAGGCTGTCACTGCGTGCAGACTGTTCCAGTGTTGGTGAATTAGTTTCTTGTGCCAACTAACCCAGGTGGCTGAACAGCATATGAAATGTGACAAGTGCACCTGAGAAGTGAGTTTCATTTTCATTTTTTAAGGTTCACTTGCAGTGGTCCTACTGTGGCTGGTGACTCGGGTTGTCTCTGATAGATTGTACTGTGGCTCTCCTCATGGCTTTCCAGAACCCAAGCCTTGCACTTGGTCAGACTGGCTAAAAAGATTGAGGCTTGATGAGCCCCACCGGGTGCCTAGCTTTCTGGTGGTGCAGACATTTTGGCAGTCTCCACAGAAGGAGCTCCATAGCACCTCTCCATGGCTTCTTTGAATCCAGACCAGTAGGCAGTCAGATGTCTGTAACAGTTCTGGAGGTTTGAAAGGCTCTGGCTTGAGGCTTGAAGCTCCACAAAGAGACTCTGTGTGACTTGGCTCAAGTACCTGCCTCAGAGCAATGACCATTCGTCCTCTCTACCAGCCTTGCCATTTCTCCGCCCTGCTCAACTGGAGAGGCCTCCATCCACTCTTCCCTCCTTTCCCCTGTAGATTTTAAAATACGTGTGTGTGTGTGTGTGTGTGTGTGTGTGTGTGTGTGTGTGTGTGTGTGTCCGTCTCAGTGCTAGGAATGAACCTAGGACCTTGCTCATTGTAGGCAAGCATCTTCATTCAGTTACATGCCCAACTCTATTTTTGTGTTTAGTGGTGGAGTCATATTACATAGCTTTAAATTTCGCCATCCTTTTTGTTTTTGTTTTGTTTCTTTTTGCATTCAGTATTTAATATTTAAGTATATTATAACATGCTCCCGGACCTTTGTAGGCCCCTAGACCTTTGCACAACTGGCTCCATGATGGAAGGACCATTTAGGTTATAAAATAGCTTGTAGACAGCACCACAGTTCAAAGGTTTACTCCATTATCATCATGGTGGGACATGGTGGCGTGAAGGCAGACATGGTGCTGGTGAAGGAGCTGAGAGTCCTGCATCTTGAGCCGAGGCAACAGGAAGTGAACTTAAATTTCACCATCTTAAATAGTCTGAATGTGCATTTCAGTAGTATGGAATATATTCACGTGCACACAACTCAGAACAGTTTTCATCTTTCAGAAACTATTAAACACTAATTTAGAAACTCCATCAAGCCAGGTGTGGTGGTGCACACCTTTAATCTCAGCACTCAGGAGGCAGAGGCAGGTGGATCTCTGTGATTTTAAGGCCAGCCTGATCTACAGAATGAGTTCCATGACAGTCAGGGCTACACAGAGAAACCCTGCCTCAGAACCCCCTCCTTCCCCCCCCCCAACAGGGGAACTCCGTTAGGCAGAATTCCCTCCTAGGCTGTGGCGGCTGCCATTCTGCTTCTGTTTAGTACTTAGTGACCAGAGGTTCCTCATCTGAAACTGTACGGTGTCATCATTTGTGTCGTTTATTTCACTGGAGCAATGTTCTCAGGCTCTGAAAGATGTGAGCATATTGGGCAAAAGGCATGTATAGAATACATGCCTTTGGCCCCCTGAGCTCACCGGTGGGTCTGCTGTCCTCTACCAGCCAGGCTAGGTTGCATAGTACCTCATTGCTACCCTGAGAGTGTTTAGACTCATTGGAAACAACTCACAAGAACTACAGGTTCCTACAAGATTAATTTTAACAACTGTTCCTCTCAGGACACATGCCACAGGACCTCAGAGCCCCATCTTGCTCGACTCCTTTATGGCCCCAGCATTCTCTGTGGACCAAGCCTCCAACTTAGGAAATTCTTCCCAGACAAAACCTCATCCACCCAAACCATCACAGATGGCTCTGATGGTTCTCAAGGCTGTATCCTTCTCTTTCCTCACTGTCTGTGAGGGGAAGGGGTTTGGGGGATGTGGAGGCTGATGTCATCCTGGCTCCTCAGAAGCTGGGTCTGGGACAGCAGGAGGAGCCTGCTTGGAGAGCTCAGTGATGTTACAGAGGCCAGTGTAGGCTTTCTGAGCCTCTCCCAGATGAGGTCATAGACTCTGGAGGCCCCGGGACATGTGACCAGCTATAGGGCCATGGAGATCAGGCCCTGAGACTTGAGAGAACACCCAGAGTCAGAGGTGATGTCTTCACATTGCAGAGAAGAGAGCAGGTGGCTTGGCATTGAAGGCAGTGTAACTTGGGTCAGGAGTGAGCCTGGGGAAGGAGCCCATGGCTTCTGCCTGTTGCTTTGCCACAGTCTCTAGGCAATTCCCTCTGGGACTGGGCTGTGATAAGATGTTTCCAAGGACAGTGGAGAAATGCCCCCATCTTAGGACTGCAGACCTGGCTGTGACGGGTGAAGAACTTGGGGTGTCTCAGACTCGGCTTCGTACCGCAGTACCTTCTGAGGGTTTGCAGCAGAAAAAGGACATTGTGTGATTTCCTGACTAAGGCAAGCAAGGAGAGAGAAGGAAGAGTGGCTAAGGAAGTGGGTGTTCAGGTGGAAGCTCCACCTCAGCCCCCTCCCCCATCTCAGAAAGCCCGCCAGATGGCAGCTCCTCGCCCAGAGATGCTCAAGACCACATCTACAGGATATTTAAACTGCCCCCCAAAGAACAGCCATGTGGTTTTTCGGTCTCTTCTTCCTATCTCCTCTCTGGGGGCCGAAAAATCATCCAGGAGCATTTTACTCATTAAATCTGGACTTTTAATTCTTAATTAGGTTTGATTTGGATTACTATGTCAGTGGAGAGGCTTAATATGGGAAACCTTTCAGTGGGGAATGTGTGTTTACTACCATTTAAAAAGACCTAAAGTGGCGGATCTCTGTGAGTTCGAGGCCAGCCTGGTCTATAGAGCGAGCTCCAGGACAGGCACCAAAGCTACACAGAGAAACCCTGAGAAACCCTGTCTCGAAAAACCAGAAAAAGGGTCAAGTGCCATTTTGTTTAAAAGAAGCTCTCCTGCTTGTTAGCATAGTAGCCGAAGATTAGGTTTCTCTTCATTGTAGTTGTATTTTTAGGACTGGCAGAATTATGCCACTGTAACAAATAGCCCTTATGTCTAATGTCCCGAGTCTAGGACCAAAGCCATTGGAAGTCCCACTGGAAGTCCTGTTGATGAGCCAGGAAGATGCGGCAAAAAGAGAATTCACACACACACACACACACACACACACACACACACACACACACCGCTATACAGGGGTATATGAATACACATGCATGTAAAAAGAAGTCACATAATCATACCCAGACCTGGAGTGGCTGAGTGTTCTCCCTGTAGCCTTGGAGGAGGTGAGCTTGCCCTGTAACCTGGAGGAGGTGAGCTTGCCCTGTAACCTTGCTTTTTTACTGCATCTCCGGTAGTGTCCACAGGGAAGTGAACAGATCCTGCTAGGCCTAGCTCATACAGTAATGGCATGTCAGCTGTCCGAATTTGGAAGACAGTTAGCTGCTATTGCAAAATACAGGCTGTTTGCTGACTCCTAAGCTTGAAGAATGATTTAACAAGGGTTCTTCTCAGACATGACAACTTGCTTTGCTTTTTGTTGGAACCTAAACTGAGTGCTGACCTCCTTAAACTCTTCTGCTTCCTTCCGGATGGATGATGTGATCTGATGTGAAGGTTAGGGAATGGAAGGAAGGCAGCAGCAGCTTGTCCGGAGGTGGAAGCTGTGGATTCCAAGGCAGAGACTCCTCTTGATGGGTCGTTACGTTCCTATTCTCTTGCCTTAAATATTTCATTTATTTATTTATTAAATTTATTAATTTATTTTACATTTTGACTGCAATTTCCCCTCCCTCTTTCCTTCCTTCCATCCCCTCCCCCAACTCACTCCTCTGTTTCTGTTTGGAAAGGGGGCAGGCCTCCCATGGTTGTCAACAAAGCCGGGTCTCACTCTGTAGTTTAGGCTGGCCTGGAACTCACAGATCTGCTTTCCTCTGCTTCTTGAGTATTGGGATTACAGGCATGCACCACTATATTCTGCTTTGTGCTCTCTCTCTCTCTCTCTCTCTCTCTCTCTCTCTCTCTCTCTCTCTCCTTTCTTCTCCTCCTTCTTTTTAATAGCACAAGACTTTTAAAAACTTACCACTGCAGTGTCACAGGCCTAGCTGCCTTGGAGAAGGAACATCTTGGAAGTAAGCAGTCACTGAGTGTTCAGATACTGGCACATTCTTTTCAGGGACATCCCTTATTGCATAAGTGTATGAATTTGTGGTATTTTATATCACACCAGACACACATTTATTAAACTCCTCTTGTATAGGAGCTGTGGAAGCTGTAGTATGAAAGTAAACAGGACTCTATAAAGTCCTTGAGTGCTTTTGAATTTAAGGGGTCTGTGCCCCAGTTTGAGAAATAAAGTATAATGTGTACTGGCTCTTATCTGCTTGCAGAACTATTTGAAATTTACTGTTTTCTTTTGTTCTTAATTATTTAATTTTCTGGGTTCTTACAGTTAGTATGTTGTCTCTCTTCACTCATAGTTGCGTGCAAATGCTGATTTTCGTCGTATGCAGGGCACTCTGCTGAGTCCTCTCTGTGTTCGTCTCTTGATGAGACCCAGAGAGTTAAGCATCTTGCCAGAGTGAGCATAGAGTTAATATCAGAGCTGGGATTTGAACCTTGTTGTCCGTTGCAAGACTCTTGAGAGCTTGTGAACAGCATCCTGGTTGGCTTCTGGGACTGAATCCAGCTGGCTTCCTATTGGCTGGCATAGAGACTCTTCTTTAAGGAGTAAGACTCTAATGAGGGTGTCCTCATCTCAACAAATTATTTTATGCCTTGACTGTCCCCACTTCTGACTCACCCAGGAAGTAATTACTAATCACACCAGAAGGTTTTGCACTTTAGCAGTGACCGTGCTTACAGTTCTGAGGGGGACTAAGGGGATATGTGTGATGAGGGGAGGGGACTGCAGGAGGATGTGTGGTTTTTGCTGTTAGTTCCAGTGAAAGATGAAGGAACCAGCATTCCTGGGTGTCCCATGGCTGCCCTGAGCTCACACAGGGGAATCCGGGTAGCTTGTGAAGACAGAAGTTGTAATTCATTAGACCTTGAGTGGGTTCTAGAGTTTTGTTTCTCTAACGTGCTCCAACATTCCACACTTAGTGTCCACTAAGGATGACCAGTGTGATCATTAACACAATCATAGATCTTTTGTTGCTCTTGAAGAAAAGAAATCACAGAAACAGGCCTTGACTTGCTTGAGGTCACAGAATACGGGATAAGGTCCAGACCTAAGTCTGATTACACAAGGGTCAGGATATGCATCTTATTTCAAAGAAACAGACTAGATGGGTATGCATAGTGAGATATTTCAAGATTGGTGTGTGCAGGTCTGGGGACAGTGATGTGTATACTCTAGTAGAAGATAGAGAGCTCAACCTAGGGCTTTCATAGAAGCTTGGCCTGCATCTCAGCTGAAGTAAGATTGGCTTCCCTTTGCCACCACACAAAACCAAGGAGTCGCAGGCAGAGGCTTCACTATGCTAGGAGAGTACAAGAGTCATGGCAAATTGCCACTAGCCAAAGGCAGAAGGGCTAGTGATGTGCCCTTTGCTTTCCTAATGGTTTGCTGTCTCCAGAGCAGTGACACTCCCCCCTTCCCCAGGACTCAGTCACTGTACGAGGCCACCACTGACTGGACTGATGTAGAGCAGGCCTGCATTGTGTCATACAGGGGACTTCCATCGGCTGTTGGCATCTTTCAGGGGTCAGTCTGGAAAGAGTGTGAGCTAATTCCTACAGATTTAGGTGCCCGGGTGGGTGGGAAAACAGCAAGAAAGATAAGTAATGAAGGTTTCCAATTCACTGAGAAATGTTCCAGAATTCACGTGGGTAATTCACTGAAGACATAGATGGATGACTGCTTATGAAATGTAGAGTTTCTTTCAAAACAAGTTATTATAACATTAGAACTCTGTGTCTTGGCAAAGCAATTGTGAAGAAAGTCATGGGGACAGGGTGGACTTCAGCAATGCTTGTTGCCCTCTCTTCTCCCACAGTGGTGGATGCCAAGTCAAACTGCAGCTGATTATTGTCTTGAATATGTACTCAAATTAGCTGTGAGCAAGCCATCTGCTGTCTCCCTCAGCCTCCAGTGCTGGCAAAGGAAAATCCTGTCAGAATGCAAACAGTTTACTAAGCTGATAACAGAGAAGAGGGAGTGGGGAGGAATGAGAAAGAGAGGGTGGCGGGCTTGTGCCTGTCTCCTCTCCTCTGGGTCTTTCCTACCTGTGTGAGAGAGACCAGCTGTGGATCAGGAGAACCTGGGCCAAATTGGAGATGCTGGAAGTAATGTAGGGATCTGCCTTAGCTGGAATACATTTTGTAGTCCCTTTAGAATCCACCTCTTGGTCTCCACTGGCATGATTGATCTGAGCCTCCCAGGGTCTCTGTGGATGAGGCTACACTTGGGATCCTTTGATGGGTTTTGGATGTCTATGACATCCCACCTGGGAGTGCCTCACCAGTTTGGAGCTGTGCTCAGGAGTCTTGTGGGGTAGTGATTGTTTCTCAAATGCTGCTCCATCATGCTCAGGGTGCTTGCTCACATTCAGTTCCTGTTAGTACACATGGACACCCCGATACGCTGGCACTGTTTGCTGTAAACCAACATCACAGAAATGAGCCTCCAAGGAGGGGACCGTGTCTATCCAAGGTCTTATGACCAATGAGTAAGGAGATCAGAACCTGGTTACAGATCCACTTCCTTGTCCTGTGACAAATTGACTGTGCAGAAGACAGTGCTGGGTAAAGCTGACCAGGAGTGAGGCATCCTGTGCCCAGCTAGAGAGCACAGGGACATCCCGAGACATCCATGGCTCCCTTGGTCCTTGCTGCCCATGGTAACATGGGCCAGTGCTACCAGCTTTCCTGAGTCTTTTGGCAATGCTAGGATTCCGAGTTTTAAGATACTGAGTTTGGATTCAGTTCCTCAAAAACACAGTGGTTCAGGGCTATGGCTCAAACAGCCTTTGAAGCCCCCAGCTGTAACCAGTGGATGAAAGTGACGCTTCCTTATAATTGGGGCTTACTTTCCTTTGAGGGCACTTGCATTTAGAAGATTGTTGGAGCAATTCAGTTCCGAATTAATGCAGACCCTGGAGAGATGGCTTATTATGTAAGGTACCTTCTTAGGTCTGCCCTGTGTCTCCAGCTTCCAGGCGTGTGGCTCAAAAGAGTAAGAAGGTGGGCTGCAGTGTGAGCATTGGGTTACTTTTGCAGTTTGACTGTACTCTTCCTTGTCTGTGCAGGGTCTGAGCACCTCAGACTGGGAGCTATCCCAAAGGGGAAGGCTCTCTAGACACGTATTGTGTCATATACCAATGTTCTTAAATGACATTTACTGAAAAGTCTTTCAAAAGTGGATGAGGGCTGTCTGAGCTTTATAGTTTTTGAATTATTAGTGTCTCTGTATGCATGCACATGTGTGGAACTGAGATCCTTCCCCTTTGTGTGGAATCCTTGGGTTAAACTGTTTCCAGACCTGTGTAGGACAGCCCCTTTGCTCCCCGAGCCTTCATGCCCACATGCTGTTTTGTGATTCTCGGAAACAGGCCCATTGTTGGATTGTGGTTGTAAATCATTTACTCCCAGGGTGTGAAGGGGACCCACAGCAACGGCCTCACTCCCACCTGGTTTGCATGTGGTGCCATCAAAATGAGCAGACTAGGAGAGAGGACCTTTGAGGAATGGAGAATTGGCTACAGAAGGGAACCATCAACATACCTCATTTTCAGGGGTAGGAAACCCGTGCTTGGGTTTTAATAAGTAGCACTGCTCTTATTGGCCCCACTGTCTCAGCCAGGCTGTTTGCACTCTGTAAATGTTGTAAGTCATCGCTAGTGGACCTAGCCTCAGATTTAGCTAGACTGGGTGAAGTCTGACTTTAGGTTTAATTGTGTGTGGGGTGTGTGTGTGTGTGTGTGTGTGTGTGTGTGTGTGTGTGTGTGTGTGTGTGATGTGTTTTTGTGTGTTTGTGTGTGTGTGTGTGATGTGTTTTTGTGTGTTTGTGTGTGTGTGATGTGTTTTTGTGTGTTTGTGTGTGTGTG
>CABHPR010110446.1:0-23274 GCA_902168415.1 Peromyscus melanophrys
CTGAAACGATTCTGAGGACCCGGACATCCCCGGTGCCTGAGATCGGGTCTTCCCGGTGTCCCCACGGGCGTCCTGCTGCTTCTGGAGCCTGGCAAAACCTGGGCATTGCATCTTAGAAACCAAGTTCGTGTCCACAGAGGAACTCACTATGTAGATCAGACTGAATTTGAACTCACAGAGATCTGCTTGCCTGTGCCTCTGTTTCTGGGATTAAAGGAGTGTTCCACCTCTCCTTGCTGTAACAATTTTTTAAGAGGTGGAGTGTAGGCGTTAATGGAAAGCTAAATAAGTTTATTGTTTCATATGCTTAAATCTGCACACAAATTTGTGGAAAACTGAAGTTGGAGAGTGACTGAAGAAAGATACCACAATGTCAAGCTGGAGCCTCCACAGGCATGTGCACACATGTATGCACACCACACACTCACACAAGAAATAAGTTCTGGTGTTCTCTAGCACAATAGAGTAGAAATAATGATAACTGTACTTTATTTTTCCAAACAGGGTCTCACTATATAGCTCCAGACCTGGCCTGGAACTTGCTATGTAAGCTGGAGTGGGCTTGAACTCACAGAGATCCACCTGCTTCAGCCTACTGAGCACTGAAATTAAAGGGATGCCTTTTATACTCTGTTTTTTTTTTTTTGGTTTTTTTTTTTTTTTTTTTTTTTTTTTTTTTTTCGAGACAGGGTTTCTCTGTGTAGCTTTGCGCCTTTCCTGGAGCTCACTTGGTAGCCCAGGCTGGCCTCGAACTCACAGAGATCTGCCTGGCTTTGCCTCCCGAGTGCTGGGATTAACGGCATGCGCCGCCACCGCCCGGCCTACTCTGTGTTTTTTTAAGTTGAGTGGAGCTGGACCTGGTGGTAAAGGCTTTAGGGGGTGGCAAGGGGATCCATCAAGGCCTGCATGGTCAGTTAAGCTAGACCCTGGAGAGAGGGGGCTAGGAGAGAAAGGGGGAGATGGGGGGAGAGGAAGGAGAGTGGAAGAGGGCGGAAGAAAGAGAGGGAAATCAGGGAAGAGTGATAGAGCACTTGCCTAGGCCCTGGGTTCAGTGCTCAGCAGCAGCTACCCAACCACCCACCCCCAAAAAGTTACAGATTTTAGCAACGAGGCCTCAAAGATCTGTCCTGCTTAGGACATCAAATCATGTGGACCTCTTCAGCCCTTCCCCACATCTCCTAATAAAGTGGTTTAACAACCCCTCCAAATAATTACATTTTGTTTATTTTATGTATGTGTATGTATCTGTATATGTTGTAGAATGTTATTTTAACTGGGCAAAGATGTGTTATATTTGTTTATTCTGCAGAATATTACTTTCACTGTGTAAAGGTGTGTTATATGTGTTTGTGCTGCATTTGTTTATCATGTAAGGATGTGTGTCTAATTATGTAAAGATGTGCCTAAGGCACCTGATTGGTCTAACAAAAAGCTGAACAGCCAATAGCTAGGCAGGAGGATAGGCGGGGCTGGCGGGCAGAGAGGATATCTAGGAAAGAAAAGAAGGAAAGAAGAAGAGAGAAGAGAACTAGAGGAAAGAGGGAACACGCCCAGAGCAAGTCAGGCAGCCCCGAGCCAGCAGACATGGGAAGTCGCTGTGAAGAGACAGTGAAGGTGAGCTATACGAGGGAAGAAAGGTGAAAGCCCCGAGGCAAAAGGTAGACAAAGAGAAACAGGCTTAAGTTAAAAGAGCTAGCCAGAAACGAGCCTAAGCTAAGCTGAGCATTCATAACTAATAAGGAGTCTCCGTGCAATCATTTGGGAGCTGGTTGGTGCCCCAAAAGAAAAAGCCTGCTACATGTGTGTGGTCCTGCATGGATGGAGATCAGAGGAAGAAACAGTTCTCTCTATCCACCAAGTGGTTCCAGGGATCAAACTCACATGATCAGGACTGGCAGCAAGTGCATGTCTAGCTGAGCCATCTTGCTGCCTCACTTTTTTTTTTTTTCAAAGACAGAGTTTCTCTGTATAACAGCTCTGGCTATCCAGAATGGCCTTACAGAGATCCACCTGCCTCTGCCTCCCAAGTGCTGGGATTAAAGATGTGTATCACCACCACCCGGCGCACATCTTATTTTTTGAAACAAGATCTCTTACTAAACCTGGAGCAAACTGATTTAGCTAAACTGATTGGCCAGTGAGCTCTAGGGGTTGCCTCTGTTCCCCCAATGCTGAGGTTACACATACGCACTCTGCATCCAGCTTTTATGTGGGTGATGGAACTGGAACTCAGATCCTCATACTTACTTACAGTATTTGCTGACTGAGCCATCTTCCTAGCCCCTGCCCCAACTTATTTTGTGTGGTTAACTTTTCTTCTTTGAGATTTATTTGTGTGTGTAGGGGTGTGTGTGTGTATGTATATCATAGGCTTGTGAGGCAAGCACTTTTCTTTCTTTTGTGGGGGTGAGATTTCGAGACAGAGTTTCTCTGTGAGGGCAAGTACTTTTACCTGCTAAGACATCTCACCAACCTCCTAGCACTTTCTGACTGTTGTTCAGTGCTACACATTTGTTCACACGTTTACAACTTCATTGAGATAGACTTGACTTACACTTTCTATTTTAGTCTCTCATTCAGTATCAGATTTGATGATCTGAGTATATTATATTATTTTTCAAACTGTGATTTTAAAACATGTGTAAGAATGGGCTAGTGAAGGTTCAGCAGGTAAAGGTGCTGAGTTCAGTCCCTGTAGCCCACACAATAGTGCTGTGGAATAATCCTTCTGTACGCTAGGAATATGTAGTACGCTCATTGGTTAATAAAGAATCTGATTGGCCTATAGCAAGACAGGATAAAGGTAGGTGGGGTAATCAAACTGAGGATGCTGGGTTGAAGAGGGGCTGCGTGAGAGAGTCACCAGCAGACCCAGAGAGAGCAAGATGGACATTCCATACTGAGTAAAGGTGCCAAACCATGTGGCAAAGCATAGGTAAGAAATATGGGTTAATTTAAGTGTAAGAGCTAGTTAGTAACAAGCCTGAGCTATTGGCCAAGCATTTGTAATTAATATTAAGTCTCTGAGTGATTATTTGAGAGCAGCTGCAGGAAAGAAACGCCTGCCTACATGATAGACAAGAAACAACTCTTGAAAGTTGTTGACCTCTAACCTCCATACTCATGCCATGGTACACACGCACATGTGCATGCGCGCCCATGCGCACACACACACACACACACACACACACACACACACTAAAAGGTAAATGAAATTTAAAAATTTTACAAATGCATAAGAAACTTTGCCAGTTGAGCCCATTTTTAAAAATTTAGATCTATTTATTTTATATGTATGAGTATTTTGTCTGCATGTATGTATGGGCAACATGTGTGTGCCTGGTACCATCTGGCTTTAGAGGGCTTAGGTTCCCTGGAACTGGTTATGAGCCACCATGTGGGTGTTTGGAACCTCACTTGAGTACTCTGGAAAAGCAGCTGGCTCTCTTCACTGCCAAGTCTTCTTTCCAGCCCCTAATATAAATGTTTGTAAGTTTACAATTCAATGACATTTTGTATGTGCGCAATGCTGTGCAAATGTCACCACTACATATTTATTTCTAAAAGGCTTTCCTTAGCCCCAAAGGAAACCTCTAATCTACTGTCTGTCTAAACTTGCTTGTTCTGGGCATTTTACATGAAGGGGATCGTGATTTTTTTTCTTTTGTGTCTGCCTTGTTTCCCTTAACTGTTTTCAAAGTCCAGTCATGTTTTATCATATATTGCAATTGCACTCCTCTTTAGAAATGTTGTATTAAGACATTGATGCGAGAGGGATTAGATGGATCAGCAGGTAAAAGTGCTTTTGTGCAAGCCTGGTGACCTGAGTTCAATCCCTGGAACTCACGTAATAGTGGAAGGAGAAACCAAATGTGTTGGTGCATGATTTAATCCCAGTACTTTGGAGATAGAGTCAGGAAGATGTCTGTGGGTTCAAGGCCAGCCTGGTCTACAATCTGATTTCCAGGCCAGGCTACATAGTGAGACCTTGTCTCAACAATGACAAAAAAATGGAAGGAGAGGGCCAACTCCACAAAGTTGTTCTTTGACTTCCACACATGTCCCCAGACATATTATGTACACCCACACAACAATAAATAAAACAAAAATGAAAAGATAGTAGGTCAGAACTTGGAATATAGCTCTACAGAGAACTTGCATAGTAAGCACAAAGTATTGGTTCAGTCCTCAGACCCACATAAACCAAGTGTGATGGTATGCTCCTGTAATCTGAGCACCTAGTATGTGGAAGCAGAAGGACAAGGAGTTCAAGATAATCCTCAGGTTTTGTCCCCAGCACCAACATGGCAGCTCACGGCCATCTCTAACTCATTCTTTGAGATCCAACTCCCCCTTCTGGCCTCCATGGGCACTGCACACACATGGCGCATTTACACACATGCAAACAAACACTCATACACATAAAATTAATCTCTTTGAAAAGATGACATAAAGCTTCACTGTGGCACTGTGGTTAGAGTGGGGCTTATGGAGGTCAGATAATCAACACAGTTTTAGCTCAGGTCTGGCTCACAGTTCCAGGATGCAAATTGAGATTGACACCATGGATGTGGTGATGCCTGTATCCTAGCATCTGGGGAACTGGGGCAAGGAGGAACACCAAGTTGAAAGACAGCCTGGGCTACATAATGAGTTCAAGGCCACGTAGGCTACATAGCAAACCCCTGATTCAAACAAACAACAATAGCAAAAACAACCAGACATTTACCACCAAACCAAACAACCTGAGTTTAATTCCTGGAATTCACACGATAAAAAGAAAGAATGGATTCTTATAAGCTGTCCTCTGACCTCCATATGTACACCAAGGCACATACACATAAGTAAATTGTAGAAAGAAATTTAAAAGAAAGAAAGAAATGGACATACTTAGCAGCTAGAAGAGTCCCTGTACTGTCCCCTAACAGTATGCACCCATTAGAGCTACTTCTCCCTAAGAGAATATTAAGTCAAAAACAATTATAGTATCCCCGCAGGAACTGCAAAGATGAGTGTGCCGCCAATCACAGAAGTGAGGATGTGAATTTGGACCTGCCCCATTCATTATACCTCTCTGCGGTGATATTTTGTTTGTGCTCTCACAAATAAAGCTTTCCTGGAGATCAGAGTATGGAGCTAGAAACTAGAAGCCAGGCAGTGGTGGAACACACCTTTAATCTCCACTTGGGAGGAAGAAACAGAAAGTGATTTGGCTGGGCAGAGAGAGGAAGTGATAAGGCAGGGTGGAGACAGGAGCTTGCTTGCCCCTTTCAGTCCGAGGATTTCATGGAGGTAAGAACTCTAGTGGCTGGCTGCTCGGCTTCTCTGATCTTTCAGCATTTACCCTGATAGCTGGCTCTGGGTTTTTATTATTAAAGACTAATTATGATTCATGCTATGTCTGGCGTCCCAACTTTTGTGACGCAAATTTACAAAAAAACCACTTGCCTGTGGCTTTGCAGTCACCAGCACAGGCCAGAGCTGCATACGGCCAGAGTCCCTACCCCACTGGCTAAGTTTCTGTTGCAGCCTCTCTGCAACAAACTCCATAGAATTTTGGGCTCCAAAAACTGGAGTTAGCTGCTTTCACACATTCCCCTGGGGAAATGACTGGCCCTTTGACTTCTCTCCTGGTGGGTTATGGGCTCTGCCTGGACGCCCTCCTCAGGCTGCTACCACACTAGGTAGCTAGCTGCCTTGAAACCCTGCTCAGGCTTCTACTGTTCTACGCAGAAGCAGTCAGCCTCACATGTTGGCACCATCGTTGGCAGATTTGGTGAGACAATTGGGAATTCTTAAAGGGAGGAATTAGTAAAAAGAGTTTTTTTTCCCACATTAAAAAATGGGAAACACTATTACAATGAAGGGAGTTAGGTCTCTGTATGATAATACACTGGACAGTTTAAAAATGGAGCAATTAAATGAGAGGATAATTAATTTGGATGAGATTTATGTAATGTCAATTATAAATATTATATGTTTGATCATTTTTGTTTAATCACTAAAAAAGTTGGTTAAAATGAATGCCAAGATACAAGTTTTAGAAAAACTTATTAAAACAGAACATAGAGATATTCAGACCCAGAGAGAGGAATTTAAAGGAGAACCAATCTCAGCATTGCATTATAAGGTTAGAGGAAGAACAGCCTAAGGTTTTAAAACAGCCAAACTTAATTTATCCAGTAACCTTACAGGAACTGCCAAATGATAGATATCCTCAAGGTTGTGTAAGAGCTGAATGGACTCCTGTGCAAACGTTAGATTTGAGGAGATTCAAGAAAGCTATAGTTTCATATGGCATGCATTCACCTTTTATAAAGCAAATGTTAAACTCGCGGTCAACTTGTAATAGAGTTATCCCTCAAGACTGAAGAGACTTGGTTATAGCAGTCTTGGAGGCTAGTTCTCAGTTACAGTGGAGGACCTGGTAGAAAGATGAGGCTAAGACCAATGAACAATGAAGTAGGGCTAGAGGTATGGAAATCTCCCAAGACCAACTTCTTGGAGAGGGAGATTATGCTAATCTCTATATTATATAGACAATCTCTATATGATGACCACACCCAGGCTTTATGCCACGCAGCAGCCTTGAATGCTTGGGACAGAATTGAAGAAGTAGGAAAGAAAACTGAGTCATTTACTAAAGATATACAGGCCCCAAAAGAAACCTTCACTGATTACTTACAAATAATAATTGAATCTCTGGCTTTTGAAAATGCTAATGTACAATGCAAAAGGGTAACTAGGCTGTTAAAGGCATGATCAGCACCCTTAGAGGAATGGATCTGAGATACAATCAATATTGAATCTCATAACTATTATGATGCTTGGATAGGAGAGGTGATTTTCAGAAGTTGGAAGAAAAATTGAAATGTCAAGTGTTTCAAACAAGGTCACCTAAGAAGGGATTATAAACAAGGCATTCCTAGAAACAATGTTTTTTTTTCTAAGAATAATCCCAAGAAAATGCCCCTCCCTTCTGGAGTATACAGAAGGTATGGCAGAGGCAGGCATTGGATTAATGAATGTAGATCAACAAGGGACAGTCAAGGTAACCCTTTGCCATTGGGAAACACCTTGAAGGGCCTCTCACAGGTCCCCATCTAAAATTCCATTCAGTTGTTTCCTGTCATCATGGAAGACACTCCTTCCCAGAGCAATTAAAAAACTTAATGTTGCCAGAAGGTGGTGGCGCACACCTTTAATCTCAGCACTCAGGAGGCAGAGCCAGGCAGATCTCTGTGAGTTCTAGGCCAGCCTGATCTACAGAGTGAGATCCAGGACAGGCACCAAAACTACACAGAGAAACCCTGTCTCGAAAAACAAACAAACAAACAAAAAACCACCTAATGCCTCTTGTAAGGAACCATATTGCTCTGGATGATAGAATAGCTATGGAAGAGAGAATAAAAATTCAGGAGAAACCATAAAGTGAATATTTTGGCAAACTTCTATAATTGAACAAAGACCAAAATTAAAAATATGAATAAATGATGTTATCATTGAAGGTCTTGTTACACACAGGTGCAGATGTAACAATACTTGCACCAGGATCTTGACATCCAAATTGACCTCTTCAGGAGGTAAATGTTTAGGTTTTAGGGATTGGAACATTATCTCAGGTAAAACAGAGCACAAGATGCGTCAAATGTATGGGACCAGAAGGACAGAGAGGAAAATTAAAGCCATATGTGGCTCATATAGCAATGAATCTATGGGGACATGATTTGTTACAACAATGGAATACCCAGATTAACATTCCTCCAACCTAAGAAACAAACTATAAAATAACTTATGTTTCTGGGGAAAATATTAGAAGGTATTATAAAGAAGAGTCTGTAGCATGAATCTTAAAAGTTCTTATTAATAAAATCAAACCTGAGCCAGGTATTGGGGTGAACACTGGAAGGTCAGAGAGACAGAATAAGCCACGGCTACCTCACCTCACTGGATCCTCAGCTGGTCTTGTTTCCTCAGACTGGAGGCCTCTGAGTCCTCATCCAGAATGGGTCTCAGCTGAACTGCTGCTAGAAGCCTGAATGCTTAACCAGCCACATGCTTCTCCAGGCCAAAGGCCTACCCAGGCCAAATGCCTCTCCAGGGCAAAATACCTCTAGTTTCTGGTCCTCACGCTTTATATACCTTTCTGCTTTCTACCACCACTCCCTGGGATTAAAGGTGTAGGTCACCATGCTTGGGTGTATCCTTGAACACATGAATTTCTGCCTCTGGAATGCTAGGATTAAAGGCGTATGCTACCACTGCCTATCCTCATGTTTAATATTGTGGCTGTTCTGTCTCTGACCCCAGATAAGTTTATTAAGGTACACAATATTTTGGGGAACACAACACCACCACAAGAGTCACTGACCATTCAGTTTGTACAAGAATAGGGCACAACAGCTGCTAATTTTTCAAAGAAACCAACATCCCCAACTGTAAAATGGTTAATGGACAAACCTGTATGAGTTGAGCAATGGCCTTTAAAATCAGAGAAATTACAGGCCTTAGAACACCTGATACAAGAGCAGCTAAATGCTCAGTATATTTAAGAATCAACCAGCCCTCGGAATTCTCCTGTATTGTTATTAAAAAGAAATCTGGACAATGGAGAATAGTAACAGATCTAAGAGCTATTAATAAGGTGATTCAGCCAGTGGGCTCTCTACAGTCTGGAATTCCTTTGTCTTCTCTGTTATTTAAACAATGGTCTCTTATAGTTATCAATTTAAAAGACTGTTTCTTCACTATCCCTTTACAAGAAAAAGACAGAGAAAATTTGCCTTCACAGTCTACTTATAATAATTCTCAGGATGTTAAGAGATATCAATGGAAGGTTCTCCCGCAGGGAATGTTAAATAGTCACACCCTGTGCCAATATTTTGTAAGTCAGCCATTGGAAATGATATGTAAGCAATTTCCTCAATCTATAGTTTACCATTACATGGATGTCATCTTACTAGATGATTCAAATGTAGATACTTTAGAAAGAATGTTTGAAGAAATGAAGAAAATTTTGCCTTGTTGGGGACCACAAATTGTTCCTGAAAAAAATACAAAGAGGAGATTCTATTAATTACTTAGGATATGAAATAGGTCTACAAAAATTTAGACCCCAAAAGGTACAAATTTGGAGAGATTGATTATGGACTCTTAATGACTTTCAAAGATTGCAGGAAACATTTCCAAACTACAGCCCACTATTGAAGTAGAAAATCAAGAACTGATTAATTTGTTCAAAACCTTAAATGGTGACAAGGACTTAAACAGTCCAAGAGAATTATCAGCTGAAGCTGAGAGAGAATTGGCTTTGGTGGAAAAGAAATTACAGGATGTTCATGTGGATAGTTTGGATCCAGAGCTTGATTGAATTCTGGTTATCTTGCCTTCTAATTATTCTCCTACAGGAATTTTAATGCAGAGGGAAGATATTACCTTAGAGTGGATCTCTTTACCACATAAACAGAGTAAAAAATTTAAAACTTATGTAGAAAAGGTCTCTCTGAGTTGATCCTAAAAGGAAAATTGAGACTTCATCAATTAGCAGGAATAGACCCAGCAAAAATTGTATAGTACCTTTTACTAATGATGAAACTGACAAATTAAGCTGGGCAGTGGTGGCGCACGCCTTTAATCCCAGCACTTGGGAGGCAGAGGCGGGCAGATCTCTGTGAGTTTGAGGCCAGCCTGGTCTACAAAGCGAGTTCCAGGAAAGGCGCAAAGCTACACAGAGAAACCCTGTCTCAAAAAACAAAAAAAACAAAAACAAAAAAAAACAAAAATTCAAAGAAATAATTATTTCTTAAGGTCATACAATACCTCCCTGGTTCTGCATTAAGAAGGTCAAATATCCCATCCTATTGTAGAAACATTTTAGTTAATAAATATCAATTGACAACATTGGGTCCAGTTCCCTGATACATCAACGGTCATCCAGTCATTTGTCCCCTATGTCAGGGTTTTTTACCTTTGCCCCACCTTCTAGCCCTCTCCTGGGAACAGGGAACACAGGACGATGTATTCTCCATAACTGCTTCAAGCTGAAACAGGTTTCAGGGGGTCAGGACTCTGGACTCTGGCTAGTCAAAGGTAAGAAGGGAACCCAGGCAATGGGGCATTTATCAGAAGTATGTGGTCATCTGACCTAGCTGTAGAAACAAGAAAAAATTATATTTTGGCTGGACTGGCCCACCACCAGCCTTCAGTAGGTCCATGTCTCATAGGCTGAAGTTGTTAGGCGATGCCTGGATGTGTCAGTCAGCCAGATGGAAGCCTTCTGAAACAGACGCAGACTAGAGACAAGAGTGAAAATTTTATGAATTTGTTTGGAACCTCTTGGCCTTAGTAATTGGAAAAGGGAGACCAGGAGGGAAATACCATCCTCAGGAATAGACGGGTGAGGAAAACTGAAAACTCATTTATCTGGAGCTTGTTTGACCTCTGTGCTGTGGACCCAATGATTTCTTTTGATCCTGTGAAGTTTATATGAATTTTAAAATGAGCTGGCAAGTTGGCTATATCACCAGCATGTGGGGAGGATAGGTCTCTTGGGCCCATCCACTCCAGCCTAAGAGTGGCAGCTGTGGAACACTAGGCCAAGACTGGAGGACTTTCCTCGGCCTGTAAAACAATATGCAGCAAGAGGCGATTTCCTTACCTCCTCCCATACAGATGACCTGAGAGCCAGGTGCCCCACCCACGCTCGAGCCCTGGACGGGTCTATTTTGACCTTATTAAAGACCAACCACATGATTGCCCTTATCAAATATGGTGCCTGACCACGTGGTCATGTGGGAGTTTTTCCCCCTAAAATAAACAACAGATAAGGCACATTCGCAATAGGAAATAGACTTTTTGAAAGAAAGAGGGAGAAAAAAAAATTTTATGGGAAACTTTTATGGTTAATGAATTGGAGCTCGGAGGTGGTGCTTCAGAGGGGCCTAGGAATGGAGTAGCAATGCAACTGGGCGGGAGAGAGGGGGCCCCTCCTCCCCCGGGCTGTGGCATGGTGCGAGCAGCCATGGTGGGGGCGGAGGACTGTAGGAGGAATAGGTGCATTTCCCCCAGTGAGGTAAAAGCCCAGCGGACTGACCTCCAGTGTCCCAGAGGGTCAGCGAGGGCCAATGAATGACACAAGATCGTCAATGGACCGTCGTACCAAAGGCTACGGGCCGTGGAATTGAGTGGGCACAGGCTGTCTCCATATGCTGGCACATAGGGACAGGGGCCGAAGGGCTTAGAGCCTGAAAGACATGTGGTCCCGGCACCGGAACTTGGAGAGACAACGACAAAGCCTGAATTGTGGGGAAATGGAAGAATGGAAGGGAGGAACCTTAACGAACCGATAGTGTGAAGAGTCCTCAACAGTGCTCCAGCCAGGAAAAATGGTGGGCAGTACAGGGTCTCAGAGCTTGTCAGACTGCTGGCAGGCAGGAGAGAGCAGTGGGATTTCCTGCAGACTGCATGGCACCAATGTTATGATATCGCACATGGGGGACCCCAGCTGGCCAGGGTATCCCACGGGTGAGGGAAAACATGCTGACATGCTGGGCAGATGCATGGCGGGGCAGCAGTGAGACATGCCATGCGGGCATGACAGCAGCAGCGGTGGGTGGACATTCATTCACAACCCAAGTGCTGCAGCCTCACAGAAATGAGTTTATTATAATGGGAGATAAAGAGAAAGATAAGGAAAGAGGGGGACAGGAAGAAAGAGAAGAGAGGGAAAGCGGAGGTGTGTGCACCTCATGGCCGAGAAGGGGAAAAGGTGGAAGAGAGAGGAAGGGGAGGGGTTTTTCCTTAAAATGAGGCTTTTCTGTCAGGACCCAGGGCAGCACCAAGGGGTGGGATTTCAAGGGGCGGGTCAGAATATCAGCAGTCAGCCCGCCAGCTCTCCCCTGTCCTCACCACCAGGGTGAGTTCTCCAGCATTGCCCCGGCTAGTTCACCCCTGCAGTTATGATCAAGGGGTGGAGTCAGTCCTATCCCCCACACCCCTACCCCTACCACCCTACCCACCCCCAACCCCCCAACCCCGCTTTCACATCCTCAGGTTCTGTTCTTTTCCTACAGGGCCAGCTCTACTGTGTTGCCCAAGGTGCAGAGGTCACTCTCCTGAGTGCTGCAGCTGATGAGGAGCAGAGACAAGTCTCCCGCTCTTATGGCCTCAGGGCCGGTCTCCTACATGTGGTGTGTGGGGGTGATTTCTCGCCCACCCATGCTGCCACATGACAGATGAGTAATGGGGACAGCTCTCCCATGCTCACAACTTTGGGGCTGGCTCACCCACACCTCCGCCAACAGTGTTGGTTCTATTGTGCTGCCCAGGCAGGGTGCATGACCTTTACTTCTTAGACTGCAGTCCCTCACTCTGACCCCTGTGAGCAAATAAATATCATTAGGATACGTTTATCCAGTCAGGTTGGCACAGCATGTGTCAAGACTCCAAACACACAAAACTGTTCCCATTGCCTAAAATAGCCTAAGGGTTTGGAAGTCATTCTTGGGAGCAGACTGAGTACCAGTCTTGAAGATGAGCTTTCTTTGGAATGTGCAGGCTTTGAGCAACCCACATCTGCTGAGTTAACTCTGCAGAATGCAGCAGCATTTGAGAACTTCAGATTTACAATCAGTTTAGATCCAATGCCCAACGACCACTGAAAAGTCTAGTTATTTACCCTCTTCTAACACTTAGGCACCCTAGTAAGTGGCCGCAAGGCCTTTTGCAAGTTGGAAAGATATACAGCATACTTTTGCCAAAGTACATAGTCCTTTATGAAGGGAACCCATCCTCCCCTCATTCACAGAATTGTGATGTGGCTCAGGTACAGAATACAGAATGTCTACTTAGCTTGCACAAGGTACTGGGTTAATTCCCAGGATAACATAAAATAAAAATGTTGGGGGGGGGGCAGATATTCTAGACCTGTGGATGGCTCAAATGTGAGAGCAGGACATTGCATTTTTTTGCCAAACTCTGATGTGTGGGGATGCCATAGAGGAACATTTCCTAACATCCATTTTGTTGTTTGGGTGTTTTCCAGTACTGGGGATGGTACCCAGGGCCTGTGTCACTACTCCCCCAACCCCCCCCATACACACTTTGACATGAGAGTCTTATCATGTAGCCCAGGCTGGCTTTGGACTGATGGTTCTGCCTCCATCTGTCAATGCAGCTGGAAGTATCTGGATTACAGGTGTCCATCACCGCACCAGGTTTTTCTTTTCTTGCAAACATAGATGGGAATGCACATACCATGCTTATGATGGCAGTTCTTGGTTGTCAACTTGACTATATCTGGAATAAACTGTAATCCAGAAAAGAAGGGCACACTTGTGATCCGGATCTTGAAGCATGAAGATAACATGCCTTTGATCCGGATACTGAGACAGGATGACACAGGCTTTTGATCTGGATCTTGAGGTAGGATGACACACACACCTTTAATCCAGATCTCGAGGCAGGAAGGTACACCTTTGATCTGGGCCACACCTTCTTCTGGAAGCCCATCTAAAGACAATAGAAGAAGGAAGAAGCCATTCTTCTCCTGCTTGCCCTCACCTTGTCAGCACATCCATTCCTTCACTGGCACTGGAGCAAGCTTCTTCGGGATTCCAGCATATACAGAAGACCAGCTCAGACACCCAGCCTCGTTGGACCGAGCAACTACTAGATTCTTGGACTTTCTATTCACAGCTAGTCATTGTTGGACTACAGCCTGTAAGTCATTCCAATAAATTCCCATAATACATGTTCATATATGTACACACACACACACACACACACACACACACACACACACACACACACTATGAAGTGTCACGGCACGGGTGTGTGGGTTCATGTGGATCTGTGGAAAGAAAACTCAGAGGCACCTTAAGAATGAATTTAGCCTTTTGCAGCTGCAGGGGGATCCAGTCTCTAAGGACTGAAGCACTTTCCCTTCGCCCAGAGCATTTTTATTTTTCTCTATATTTACAGTTTAGCCAGTTGATTTCCATATGTTCAAAACCTGAAAGGAGCTACCAAAAACACAATGCCAAGTGCAAATTCCTCAACTCATCAGGTACCACGGTTTTCCAGGTTTCCTGAACCAAGTTTTGTATAGGTTGTTGTATCCTTGGGAAACTCTGAGACAAGATTCACATAGGGCGACTAGAAAAACAAAAGGTGTCTGCTAAACAAAAGATGAATTAGGGCTAGGTGCTACTCTCCCGAGGCAGGCCAGGTGTAGCCCAGGGGAGTGCAGCCACACACATACACACATATAGAGAGGTTCATTTCCTAGGTTGTGTGTGCAGCCACACACATACACACATATAGAGAGGTTCATTCCCTAGGTTGTGTGACTCTCCAGAACCCTGATTAATACAATGCATGCTTAATGCAGTGCATGGCACACAGGAAACACCTCATCAGTGCAGTGTTGCTACAGTTGGCTGCAGACTACAGTGCATCAGTTAATGTAGTGTGCAGAAAATAGAATGCACTGTTGCATAAGAAATTCACCAGCCAGGGCGGTGGTGGCGCACGCCTTTAACCCCAGCACTGGGGAGGCAGACACAGGTGGATCTCAGTGAGTTTGGGGCCAGCCTGGTCTACAAAGCGAGTTCCAGGACAGCCAGGACTGTTACACAGAGAAACCCTGTCTCAAATAAATAAATAAATAAATAAATAAATAAATAAATAAATAAATAAATAAATAATAAATAAAAGAAATTTATTAGACACTAAATGGAGACAGGACAGAAGGAAAATTCTTTTAAAATTGTTTTAAAGACAGATCTTAGTATGTTCACAGTCTAGAGAGTATGTGTGCAAGACAAGAGGACTCTCATAAATCTAGGAAGAAAAAGAGTAAATATTAGCTGGGTGATGGTGGTGCACACCTTTAATCCCAGCACCCAGGAGGCAATGATAGGCAGATCTCTGTGAGTCTGAAGCCAGTCTGGTCTACAGCGTTCCAGAACAGCCAAGACTAAACAGAGAAACTGTGTCAAAAGACTAAATAATAGAGGGTGTAGAAGTGGACAGAATCCAGCGCAGCTATCATTGATGAACTTTGCACATGGAGGACTCCCCGAGGAACTGATGGGAATAAGTACACTAGTAGGGGACCTGGGGGAGGGCAGCGGGGTGTGGAGAGTCTCTTGACACCTTGTGGTCTTTCGGTGAACAAAAGGTACTCACCGCTAAGAACATCTGTTGACATCAGAAACATCGGAGGAGCAACTGAGGTTGGCGTAGGAAAGGAATCATGGATCACAGCCCTTCTCAACAGCACTGTGATTTTTTTTTCCATGTAGTTTATAGAGAATTTACTGGGAAGATGCTGGGACCCTCAATGAATAAGGGGCCAGAATCACATTTGGAGTGGACCCTGGCAATGAAGAAGCCTGTAACATTCTTACCTCTGCTCTCCATGGACATGATGGAGTTAGCCATCATGGCTTTCAAGGGTTTTGGTTTTTGGTTTTTGGTTTTTCGAGACAGGGTTTCTCTGTGTAGCTTTGCACCTTTTCTGGATCTCACTCTGTAGCCCAGGCTGGCCTCAAACTCACAGAAATCCTCCTGCCTCTGCCTCCCAAGTGCTGGGATTAAAGGTGCGCGCCACCCCCACCCCCCAACTCCCCACCACCACCACCCCCGCCCCACCCCACCACCCCCCTTCCCGGAGGCTTTCAAGTTTTTAAGTTAGAACCTGGGTCCAGAAACATTGTAAAATTCCTGTATGAGGAATGACTTCACTAGCCGGTGGTAACGGATAGAGGCACTTCCAACAGTGGAGACTTGGCAGACATCCTAGGTCCTGGCTAGGGAAAGGCAGGGTCCTTGGGCTAAGGGGTTCAATCTCCATCATAACAGTGAATTTCTTCTCAGCCAAAGAGTTAGATTCACATTTTGTGAAGAGTAATTCCAGAAGGAGCAGAATTTATTCATTAAATATTTTAATGAAACTATCTGGCAAGGCCCCTGCCCAGAGGGCACTCATTATCCACAAAGAAACAAATGGTTACAATCAGCTTGCTAAACACCTAAACAAAAGTCATAACAAACGACATACCCCATCTGCTCCCCACCTAATGCTGAGATCAGATGCACTACAGGAAGAAGCAACCGCAGGAGGAGGATGCTGATGGAATATGGGTAAGTCATAGAGATTCCACTTTGGTGCAGCTGCTGAGGGCAAAGGGCAGAAGGTTTTACTGAGCACCTAATTAGGTGGGTGCCTTGAATGACCTCACTTTAATTACGAGAAGCTGAATAGGGCCTCATGGAAGGTTCCATGCTATTTCCTTATTTTGGTGAAAACCAGGGAAAAAATAAAACCCAGTTCCCAGGGATTTTCCCAGCCACTAGCTACCTGCCTCAGGCTCATGTCTCCTCTTGCTGCTAGATTCCAGTCCCCCACTTTTTTTCTTAAAATCAAACCTCTCACTGGGCGGTGGCACACGCCTTTAATCCCAGCACTCAGGAGGCAGAGGCAAGTGGATCTCTGGATTTCTGTGAGTTCAAGGCCAGCCTGGTCTACAGTGTGAGTTCCAGGACAGCCAGGGCTACACAGAGAAACTCTGTCTCCAAAAAAACCAAAAGAAGAACAATCAAACCTCTCGGTTTACTGTGCTGATGCCTCAGACCCAACCTGAACTAATTTTCGGAATGTGGTGAAGATTTGGTTTTTATCACATCTCTAAAAAGAAATCTTAGGGCGTTTAGAGGTCTGAAACCCAACAAACACACTGGCATTCCCCCATATCAGTGCCTAGTTAAAACAGACTGGAGGAGTCCACGGTGCATACCACGGTACTGCTGTTTTCGTGTGATCCTTAACAAGGGGCACTGAAAACAGCACACGTGGAGATTTCACATGTGGGAACTGAGAGCCACGCTTCAAAGAATGACTGATCAAAGCTGGAGGTGATGGCTCAGTGGTTAAGGCCACTGGCTACTCTTCCAGAGGGCCTGGGGTTCGATTCCCAGTATACACATGTTGGCTCACAACTCCAGTTCCGGGGAATATGATGCCCTCATCTGGCCTCTTTTGGGCACCAGGCCCAAACATGGTGCATAGATAGACATGCAGGCAAAACACTCAAACACATAAAAAATAAATAAATCTTTAAAATATGTATATACACCTTTTTAAAAAAACAAAAACAAAACATTTGAACAGAGCCAAATGTGGCGGCACCAGCCTACCACAACTATTCAGAAGGTTGAGGTGTGAGAATCACTTAAGCCACAAGTTAAAGACCACTTGAGGCAGTAAGACCACCATCACACACACACACACACACACACACACACACACACACACACACACACACAAACTTGGGCACAAAGTAGTTGTGATTAGGTTCTCTGAAGAGCCACCATGTGGATAAAGTACTAAACATATTCTAGGCCAAGTTTTCAAAGGAGAATGCAGTATATAGCCTTCTCAAAATTAGCACCATCACACAAGGAAATGACCTGCCACGTGAGGTAGTGAACTCCAGTCAGTTTTCAGCAATGACCAATCACTTGGCAGGAGTGATTTTTCACATGATATGGAAACAGAGACAGAGCAGGGAAGGTTCTGCCCTCTACAAACGCGGTTCTCCTGACTGTAACCTATACATGAACTAAGAAGGCAGCCCTAAGAGAAGCTGGGGGAAAGACACCCACATTATTTTAAGATGGGTTAGCTTGGAAAACTTTAATCAAATGGTGTCATCTGTCCTGGTAACTGTTCTAGACATGCTGTAAGGCAGCCAGTGTGGTGGAGTACACTGGAGTTCGGGATGTGGAGCTGGGGACCAGGGCTTTAGCTCTTCCCGCTCTGTGTGACCTCTGAACCCCTGCATAAGCGACCTTCCACAGTCTTCGTCACGTCACGCTAAAGGGCACTCCTCGTCTGACCGGGCCCTGCTAGAACAGGTCTAGGGCTGCCACTGGGGATGAGGGGGCTGCACTTGTGAACAGCGAGAGACCACCTCTGCCGGAAGCACCGGCCACACTCGAGGCAGGGGAAAGGCTTCTCCCCCGTGTGCAGAAGCTGGTGCTGAGCCAGATGGCTCCACTGGGCAAAGCGTTTGGAACAAAGGTCACAGGCATAGGGCCGCTCGCCCGAGTGCACACGCCGATGACTGGCCAGCAGTGAGGGGTAGGCAAAGCGGCGGCCACAGTCCTCGCAAGCATGCAGCTTCTCCTCCGTGTGGGTGCTGCGGTGGATGGCCAGGGAGCCACTCCTTCGGAAGGCACGTCCGCAGTCCGGGCAGGGGTAGGGTTTCTCGCCTGTGTGCAAGAGCTGGTGCTGGAGCAGGGTGCTGCGCTGGGAGAAGCGGGCTTCACAGTGCTCACAGGCATAGGGCCGCTCCCCAGAGTGCACACGCCGGTGGCTAACCAGGCGGGAGGAGGAGGAGAAACGTCGCTCGCAGTCAGGACAGGGGTAAGGCTTCTCTCCTGTGTGGATGCGCTGGTGGATGACCAGGGCAGTGCGCTGGCGGAAGCGGCGGCTGCACTCTAGGCAGGTGTAGGGCTTCTCTCCTGTGTGTGTCCGCTGGTGGATAGCGAGCAGAGATGGGTAGGCGAAGCGACGCCCACAACTAGGGCACTGATGAGGTTTCTCACCCGTATGTGTGGTCCGGTGATTGGCCAGGGACCGGCTCCGTCGGAAGCAGCGGCCACAGTCAGGGCAGTGGTAGGGCTTCTCGCCTGTGTGTATGACCTGGTGCTGAGACAGGTTCTTCCGCTGGGAAAAACGTTTGCCACACTGGTCACAAACGTAAGGGCACTCACCAGAGTGGGCCCGCCGGTGACTGACTAACAGGGATGGGTAGGAAAAGCGGCGCCCACAGTCCGGGCAAGGGTAGGGCTTCTTCAGATTCTGGGCGCATTTGTGGCTCTCCAGGGTGGGGTGGTCAGGGAAGGTACAGCCACAGTCAGGGCAGATGGGGCCTCCAGATGTCTGCCTGGGAATCAACCGCGGTTTGCTGGGCTTCCGCCCTCGCTTCCCCTTTCGGGGTGTCTCCTTAGGTGGGAATACTTCCTTCTCTTCATTCTTCTGTCTGGTTCGGGTTTCTACCGGGAAACAGAGAAATTAAATACTGGGCTCCTATGCTTGCCTAGTAACGTTAAGGGTTACAAGAGCAATACACTCAGATCCTGTCAACTGTTAGTGTCAGAGAGAGCAAACAGTGGCTTGCAAATGTGGAAGGCATTTAGCGCTCCTCATCCACCTCATGTAAGATGGGGGGTGGGGGCTTATGCTGACTTTTAAAACAGTGTCTGAGGGCTGAGGGTTTGGCTTGGTTGGCAGAGTGCTTGCCTGGAATTCACAAAGCCCTGGGTTTGATCCTGCACCACATAAAGTGATTCATCCTCGGCTACATAGCTTTACTAAGATGCAAGACACTTGTCCTTAAAAACAACCAAACAAAAAAAAACTTGCATGTTTTTAGTAGAAGTGGGGTAGCTCTATGGGGTACACAGGAACCTTTGTCCCCACCAACCTTGTAGAAACTGTTAGTTTCTTCCAATATTTGGGGGGTTTGTTTAGATAGGGTCTCATGTACTCTAGGCTGCCCTCCAACTCACTATGTAAGGGGGGAGGATGACCTTGAACGTCTTATCCTCCCGCTTCCACGGCCAAGTGCGCACATCAGAGCAGGTACCACACCTTATTTATGCAGTGCTGGGGCTCAAACCCTGAGCCGTGTGCACGGGAGGCAAGCACTCTGCCCAGTGAGCAGCACCCTAAGCTAGCCTTACAGGGTTTATGATGCAGTACAAATACATGTGGTTTCCCATACCGTCCCTACATAAAAGGTGACATACGACATATAACTTTTATGCACACTTTACTGCACTTCCTTTTTCTCACTTAATATGTATTCTAAGGCTCTCTTCATGAAAGGTGGTGGCAGGTCTCCTGGAACTGGACTTATAGACAGTTTTAAGCTGGGATCTGACTTCAGGGCTTCCTGAAAAGCAGGAAGTGCTCCTAACTACTGAGCCATCTCTCCAGCCCGGAATTTGCTTTTTGTTTTGTTTTGTTTTGTTTTTCGAGACAGGGTTTCTCTGTGTAGCTTTGCGCCTTTCCTGGAACTCCCTTGGTAGCCAAGGCTGGCCTCGAACTCACAGAGATCCGCCTGGCTCTGCCTCCCGAGTGCTGGGATTAAAGGCATGCGCCATCACCTCCCTGCCTCAGAATTTGCATTTTAAAAGCATTCCTGTATTTGTTTTATGTCAACTTGACACAAGCTGGAGTCATTTGGGAAGAAGGGACCTCAACAGAGAAAATGCCTTAACCAAGTTGGCCTGTGGTGCATTTTTGTTAATTAGTGATTGATGTGGGAGTGCCCAGCCCATTTTTGGTGCCATCCCTGAACAGGTGGCCTTGGCAGTCTTAGCAATCCACGAGAGAAAGAAGCCAACAAGCAGTCCTCCTCCATGGCCTCTGCTCCAGTTCTTGCCCTTAGCTTCCTTTGATGATGCACTGTAATGTGAAAATGTGGGTGAAATAAACTCTTCCTTCGCCTAACTGATTTTGGTCACCGTGTGTATCACAGCAATAGAAACCCTAACTAAGACAGAGTGGCTCCAGGAGGCGGGTATTGCTGGGACACACCTAACCATGTGTTTTGAGGAGCAGTGTGCTGGCAACTTTGAGCCGGGAAAGCTATTGAGTGCTCAGGGTGCAGTGGGCTATCCTGTGGGAACTCAGGAGATAATGCTGAGAGCAGGGCAAATGATGGAGGCCTGGCTTGTGAAGTTCCAGAGGGAAGTGGGACTCCCTTAAAGACTCTACCAAGACCATTTATGTGAGTATGTATGTATGTATGTATGTATGTATGTATGTATTTTCTGGATTTTCGAGACAGGGTTTCTGTTATTCCTGACTGTCCTGGAAATCACTCTGTAGACCAGGCTGCCTCTGCCTCCTAAGTGCTGGGATTAAAGGCCTGCACCACCACCACCCAGTTACATTTTTAATTAAGAAGCACTAAAGAGAAACCTTTGCTTAGCTAGGACAATTAATGCTGGTCAGCTGGGTTTGAGAAATCAGCATGTTTAAAAAAACAAACAAACCAGTATCACCAAGGATCATAAATCTAGGAGTATTTCCTCAAGGTCAGCACACAGAGCTATGGTCCATTATGGGGCCAAGGCTGCATCTCACACTGGCAGCTGAACTTGGTTATGCGTAAGTTTCCTAGGTCATAGTACTTCTGGAGGCATAAAGGGTCATGGAGAATAACTGTCGCTTGGCACTGTGACAGGCAAGCACAGACCACTGGGGAATGTGCAGCTTCAGCTGAGGTAGAAACCTCAGGATTGAAGGGGTCAGGGAGGGAAACTGAGGCAGGATGTGGCAGGGTCAACATCTCTAAAGAGAGTCCAGGAGAGGATATTGGTAAAGGTGTAGCCCCAGCATTTTGCAGATACCATTACCACAGCTGACCAACCACCACTCACAGCAGCAGCTGTGGAGTGGAGCCAGCTTGAGCTTCGTTAACAAGCTACACGGCCAGTGGATGACAGTCACAGAAGCACTACTGCCAAGCCCTTTGGACCCAAAGATAGTGAATCTCAGAAGTCTGACCTTGAGAAGTTCATACTGGCAGACTTTCATTCTGCTTTGATTTTATTGTAGCTGTGCCCTGGTTATTACTATTTGGAATAAGAAAGTATGCAACTTATTGTTGTTGTTATTACTTTTACAGGAACCTGTATTTGATTTTAGAGAGATTTTGGATATTCTAGAGAAACTTTTTGAAAGAGAATTTGGACACTGTAAGGAGACCCAACTTTTGGAGTGTTTGAATTGAGACGTTGGGATGAACAAGAAAGGGAAGGTTGTGGTTAACAGGATGTGCTTGTGTGTCAAACTGACAAGGGGTCAATTGTGCTGGGTTGTTTCATGTCAACTTGACACAAGCTAGAGTCATGGAGGGAGAGAGAACTCAGTGGAGAAAATTCCCTCACCAGACTGGCCTCCTGGCAAGCCTGATTTTCTTAATTAGTGATGGATGTGGAAGGGCCCAGCCCACTGTGGGTGGTGCCATCCCTATGCAAGTGTTCTTGGTTATGTAAGAAAACAGGGGAGGAGCCAGTCAGCAGCCTTCCTCATGGCTTCTGCTTCAGTTCCTGCCCTGACTTTCTTTGATGATGGGCTGTAATATGAAAATGTAAATTAAATAAACCCCTTCCTCCCCAGGCTGCTTTTGGTCATGTTGTTTATTACAACATAGTGACTTCTGACTTTAGACAACTCCCAAATATGCAGCTGCTGGTCTAGAAGCACTTTGGGAGCCACGGCTGTAAACAATGTTAAAGACCTTGGAGTGCATTTCATCCAGTAGTTCACAGCCTAGGCGCACACTCAAATCAATGGGCCTTTTCTTTTCCTTTTTAAATTCAAGAGTGAACCAGGGATTAGAGAGATGGCTCAGTGGTTGAGGGCTCTTCCTACTCTTCCAGAGGATCCGAGTTCAGTGCAATGGAGGCTAGGTTACAGGTCCTGGGACGCTGGATCTTTTTCAAAGCTCAGTGATTCACTTATCAATGGAGTGCTGCAGGGAGTTAGTTTGCCCACAGAACAAGCAACTCGGTTACCCCTAACCAGACCAAAATTCTAGGTTGGGTCGACAGAGTTTAGGGAGTTACACACGAGGGCTGCAGGGTCTCCGTGGGCATTTTTCACTCACTTCTCTGGAATGTTACCCATCTCCGGTACTCCTGCGGATCTAGGGCTGCCGGTTCCCAATCATCGGTATTTCTTTCCAACCAGGAGATGAGAGCTGGTTTGGGACCTGCACATCCTGGGGAAGGAGAACCAGTCAGGGCTGGCCTCGGGAAATGATGCTAAAAAATATATAGATAGATGACGAGGCTCTGCCCCCACCCCTAACAAGCTGGTCGCAGGTCAGGACCCTGGGTCCCTGCCCCCACTCTACCCCGCCCTCAAGCTCCATCATCCCGTAGGCCCCGCGTCAGCCGATTGGGCCGGGCCTCACCGAGCGCGCCCAGGAGGCCGTAGGTCTCGCGCATCACCTCCCGGTACAGCATCCTCTGCGCGGGCCGCAGGCAGCCCCACTCCTCGGGGGAGAAGTACACGGCCACGTCCGCGAACTTCAAGGCCCTTGGCCTCCTGCCCCTCCGCCGAGTAGGTCCAGCCTCTCCGGGTGCCCGCGCGGGGAGCGGAGCCGAGGGTGGCGCCATCGGACCTGCGCCCCGGCCCACCTAGGAGCCCGGCCGGGAAGGCCCGGGGGAAATCTGAAGCGGCCCGAC
>CABHPR010110448.1:0-20078 GCA_902168415.1 Peromyscus melanophrys
GTGTGTGTGTGTGTGTGTGTGTGTGTGTGTGTGTGTGTGTATACATACATATCAAATTTGATATATTATGTATTTGATGTATATAATATCAATATATGTATTGAGACAGGGGTTTGCTATATAAGAGAACGTCTTGCTATGTAGCTCTGGCTAGCCCTGAAACTCACTATATAGCTCAGGCTGGCCTCAAAATGCCACATTCTCCTATTTCAGCCTCCTGAAACACTGAGATTGCTCTCAGCTTCAGTATGAATTTTGACAGGATCATGGTCAGTATGGCAGCTCTGGTCTGACTCAGTGATGACAGGTGGAGATCAGTGCTGACAGGCGAGCTGTACTAGGTTGATTCATTGTGAATAAGTAACCCCAAAAAACATTTCCTATAGTATCAGGAAAAAGTAAGACAAGAACTCTGAGACAACCATTTTATGCTTGGATTTTGTTGCATGCCGGCTGCGTTGTCAGAAAAAAAGTCAGATTGTTCTCTCTGTCTTGGATGTCCCCCTCCTCCCAGCCTAACCATCTGGCCACTTCCTAACCATCTTTCAAAGATAAGCCCAGGATCTCCCAGCTCTGGGAAGCTGGAATTCAGAGCCACCCAGTAGCCTTTCCCTGGTCTCTTCTACTCCATATGAACTTTGAAGTTTTAGATTGAGAGCCTTATTTTAATTTTTAAATCTGGACATGGTGCTTCTTGAATGAAAGCAATTGTTTTCTAAATACACATATGATCACATTTACTTCTTTTGCTTCGTAGCGACACTACGAGGTTAGTACGAACGTTTTCCCGTTTTACAGATGAAAATAAGGAAATTCAGAAAGGAAGGCACAGCAGCTCCCCGAAGGTCTCACAGCTGGTAGTAGAGGAGTTGAGACTCAAGTCTGGTAACCCGGCTGTGGGATCTGTGGTTATAACTAGCCTGCCCTTGACTTGCTGTCCCATCGCTTGCTGAACTCTACGGCAACTAAGCTAAGTTTCACTGCTCCACATCACCTGGTCTTGCACTGGCTCCTTGTTCCTCCCACAGACCTCTGTCTTTCAGGGCACAGCACTTTCTGACAGGCGAGGTCCAAATCCTGGAGTCATCTTTGGCTGTCACCCATTTGATCTATCTGCCCCATCTAAATGGTTCCATCTCTTGTATGGATCTTTCTGTTCCTAACATGTCCTTGATAAGATCTTGGTCCAAATTACTGTCACTGCTGCTTCAGATTATGGCCAGAGGCTCCTCTTTGTCTTCCCTGCTTCCTTCCTGGTCTCAGAATGCTCTTCTGGAGTCTGTTTTCAGTTAAAGCAATCAGAGAAATCCTTTTAGAATTTGCCAAATCTTGCCAGACCTCTGGTCAATATCTTTCATGGCTTCTGACTTTGCCCTTGCCTCTTTTATGGGACACCACATGCCCTTGAGTATCTATGTGACTCAGTTCCTCTCGTTCATTCAAATATTATTTTGTCCCTGAGGCCTCCCTCAATTCTCTACCTAACATAGCCCCTGTTCTCCTGAATTCACCTAAAGTTCCAATGCAGTCCTCATTTAACACAGACACTTTCTCATGTATTTGTGCATTTTTTATTCTTCTCACCCAGAAGGTCAGCCTCTTTATCTCTTCCCCCACTCTCCATGCATGCGCTGGTAGACCACCCCAATCTACCAACACTCCAATCACCCACCAGAGTAAACCTGCTACAGTACATGGCTGAGGTGATATCTTCTTACTATACTGTTTTAATCTGGGAGTTAATTTCTTACCTGTGAATCTCTAGCAAGTCTAGGGGCCATTGAGTACAGAGCAAATTAACCTATTGGGAGTCTTAGCTTCCCCATAAAGACTTCATACTGGATTTGATCCACAAGCTTTTCTCCCTGTGGCTTACCACCCATGGGTGATCGTCCTGGGCTGTCTAACTGCTATGGTCTCAGTTCAGTAGGTTTGATCAGCACTGTCCTCTGGCAAAGGTATCAGATGATTGCTTTTTGCTTTTGCAGTTAAAAATAGGTCAAGCCTTTGGAGTAGTCTAAGTCAGTAGGCCTTAGCCTGATCTTTCCTACCAACCAGAATGCCACTGTGTGTGGAAGCAAAAAACAAAACCAAAAACAAAACCAAAAAACCCTAAAACAAACAAACAAACAAAGCAAATAAAACAAACAAACACAAACCATCAAGAGTGTTCTACTTACATCCAAATAACTGAAAGTTAAGGCTAAAGTTTTTATAATGGAATGTCCTTTACAGCCTTATCCAAACACCATCAGCTTTTTTCCTTTGATGTTATTATAAAAATGGCTTGATCGTTTTATGTTTATATTTTTTCTTGTGTTTCACAGACATTTAATGAAATAAAAACACCCCACCTGGAGGATTTCATTTGGACATTTTCTTTGAAAGAGGTTAGGGGAATTTACTGGAGACTTGGAGTTAGTGTGATAACTGTCCTAATACACTGGCCAGTTCTTACCAACTTCCTGTGAGTCTCTGACACCAGGTATCCTGTTAATAACGAGAGACTAGTGATGTTGTCACTGGACACAGAACCTTCTATTGGATGGAGTGTGGAGATGGCGCCCTTGTTTCTTTTGCTGCCTAACATTTTTGGTAGGGATGTTTGCAGAGGAGGAGCCCGAGTCCCCATTTGTGATGTGCTGGGAGCTGATGGCCCTGCACACCATTGGTGCTTAGCTATCATCCCACTGCCTTTCTTTCATTCCTCATCACCACCCTGAGAGTTGATTACTCATTTTCATTTTGGAATGATTGCAATTGCTAACTTAGTATAAGCTTTGATTTTCTTGTTCATAAATTGTAATTGCATTATTTAATTGCAAAATATTTTTTTGTATTTTGAGATTTTAATTATAACATTTTCCTCTTTCCTTTCTTCCTTCCAAACCCTTTTCTGTACCCCATTGCTCTTTTTCAAATTCATGACCTCTTTTTCTTTGTTTTATATATGTATATGTTCTCTCTCTCTATAGAATATATATGTATATATATATATAATAGGTACATAATATATGCACATTTTATATATAAATAATTCCTAAATATAAAAATAAAATCTGCTCAGTCCATATAATGTTACTTCTATGTATATGTTTTCAGGGATGACTATTTGGTACTGGATAACCAATTGTGAGCTCTCCCCCTGGAAAGACAATTTCTCTCCTGCTCTGCATTCTTCAGTCACCTGTAGCTCTTAGTCTAGGGTCAGTCAAGGCCTTGTGCGTTCCCTCCCGCTTCACATTAGCATGTCTGTTGGTGCTGTCCTTATTCAGGTCATGTTTGGACAGCCATGTTGGTGAGACTTCATGGGTGTAGTTGCTGACATTTCCAGGAGATGTACTGAGAGCTAATTTTTATAGCTGAGAAAGAGGGAATTTAACAATTTGCAGGAGATCTTTGTTTGGGTGGAGACTCAGGTGGGTCTAATGCAGAATCCATCATGTCCTGGGCAAAGAATGATACAGAATGCATACAGGGAAACTCACCAATTTTATAATGAGTATAAGCTAACAGTAACTAATCCTGAGGAGTAGAATTAGTAATTAGTCAAACCCAAATATTCTAAATGTTTATGTAAATAAAGGAGACTTTTTTTTCCCCAAGAGTTTGGGTCTGGAGAGATTGCCCAGTTGCTTAAGAGTGTATAAGAGGATCCAGGCTTGGTTCCCAGTATCCACATCAGGTGGATTACAACAGCTTGGAACTCCAGTTCTAGGGGTTCTAATACCCTCTTCTGGCCTCTGAAGGGTCTTATGTATGCATGGTACATATGAATTCACAAGGGCTTACACATATAGATATAAATAACAAATACATACTTTAAGTAAAAGTAGTTAATGGATAGGTCTCTCCAGCTGCTCTTTTTCTTCTGTTGGCCCATCTTCTAGAAAGTGCTATGGACATGGTTTAATGCACATGATTTTTATATCCTGGAAATGATCTTTGTGAATATATTGTTAGGGGTCTCCTCTTTCAGAAATTTCTCCATGCATGTAGCAGTGGGGATGGTCTTTTCATACACGGATGGTGCACAGGGCTGACTAGGGTTTACTGTCTTTCATTTCAGTGAGGTAAAATCAGATACCCTGGAAGGAATTTTTTTTTATTAGAATGAGATTGAAAGGTTGGCAGTTTTCTTGGCATTTGAGAGGGGCTGTCTATCTGGGCATACAGTGGGCAATGCCTACTTCAAAGCTAATGATTAGAAAATCCTTTTTGAGTGAGTGTGAGTGGAGTGGGGGGCATGATAGTGCACATATTTACTGAAGAGAATAATAGATTTTCTTCTGGTTAATGCTCTTAACATTACAAATGGTACAGCCTGTCCTTGATGTCTTTCCTCTGGAATATATTCCGCAAATAGAAAAAGAACACCAAGCAGTCATCAGGGTCTGGGGTGGATGGGTGGGATGGGGAACTTGTCCTCTGACTGATCTTGAAGCTTGACAGAGTGGTGGTCTCAATTTGGGATCTTCTGTTTGTGTGCATCGTCCCCAGTAGAAAAGGGAATTATTGCTCAGTGCTGTAGATATGTCTTCCAGAGAGGCTGGAGAGGACAAGAAGGAAGAGTTAGGTTGAGAGTGAAAGCAAATGGGTAATTCTATAAAAGGTGTGCAGTTGAGGGCTGGGAACACAGCTCAGTGGTAGAGAGCTTGCCGAGTACATAAAAGGCCCTTCGTTATATTCCCAGCACCACAAGATGAAATGGGATGTAAAACTGAATGGTGAGTAGTTTTCCCTAGAATACTCTTATGTCAGATATTTTTAAAAATGGGACTGATAGTTTTGTAGAAGGCAGACTGACTGCTTCGAGGGCAAATCCCTGGCTCAGGAAGGAATCACTCAAGGCACTGTCCCTGAAAACAGCCTGCATAGCGGGGAGGGTGCCCACCAAGGAGATGGTTTGTCTGGTTTGTGCAAGCAGAAGGGCATGCCATCTTGTCTGTTTAATCGGCTCAGTGTTGTAGGGCTGGAAAGTAATTTCCATTCTGCAAAGTTCATGGCTGAGACTCTGTAACAAGAAACAGATTAACAAGAGAAAGGCATACAAACTTATTTAGTAAAGGTTTTGTGCAGCACAGGAGGCTTTGGCAGAGCAACTTCAAAGCCGTGGGAAGATCTCTGCTTTTTTTTTTTTTTTGTGGACAGTTATGCAAACGTGTGATATGATCTAATGGAGAGGACTTGGCAAGAGATGATTTTTTTTTTTTCATTTCTTCTTGGTGTTCCTTGTCTTAATTCCTTCCAACTCTAGATGTAGGGTGGGAAACCAGTCACGTGGGACATCACAGAGAAAGGAGGGAGAAGGTCAGAGAGTTTTCATCCTAGGTTTTATGGCTTCCTTCAGGGAAGGAGATGTGTGGGGGAGTCTAGTCTATAGTCTGCTTCTGAGGAGGCAAGGCCAGGGGAAATCGCATACTGCAGCTTCTGCTGTTTCCTCCCTGACCAGGGTACCACATTGTGGAACAGAGTTTCTTGCTTACATCCTGTATCCACCATCTAATCTGGATCTCTGGTTCAGTTCAAGCCCCTGGAACTTTCTCCAGGTGCTAGAAACTTGGTTACATCTAAGCAGCTGGTTTCCAAATCCCCAAAAGAGACCACAAGCCTTCCTCGTGCACGAGCCTGTGAATCTGTACTTCAGCTTAGACAGACAACAGCTTGCAGATGACCTCTTGCTTCCTTGGATTTCTAGGGGGAACCATCACAGTGTGGTTTATGATGAAGAAGTATTTTCCCCTCATCATTGAAAAGAAAACAACAGGGTGTCAGCTGGTTTCAATGCAAGGTGAAAGTGGTTAAAAACCACTTTCCTGATGACAGTGTTTAGTCATGCAGCACGGAAAGACATCTTGTGTTTGGTTTCAGGGCTCCTGATGACAGCAGCCAGCAGCACTGGGGGTGGATCCTGTGGCTGCGTGATGTAGGAATGTCCTTCCTGCAGCTACGTGCCATCTGTTTCTAGTAGCTGGGGGAGGGGCTTTGAGAAGCTTATGAAAACATTCCTGCTAGAGCTTTTCAAAAAAAAGTCCCTGTTTGAGATAATTCCCTATAAACCATGGCAATTCAGACATAGGAGGTACTGGGTATGGCGGCATACACTCTTAATCTTAGCATCTGGGAGGTGGAAGCAGGTGGGTTGTAAATTTGAGGGCTATTTAGTGAGATTCTGTCAGAAAAGAAAAAAGGGGGATAGAATACACCGACATACTTTTGAAGTTGACTTGATTAGCGCCCTCAGCTTGGTGCCTCTCTATCTCCTCCCTCTCCTGCTCCCCATCAGATTCCTCTGACATGGCAATGCCAGTTGTTTCAATATTCAAGGGCAGTTTAATGAGGGATGCCATAATAGGCTGTTTGGGTTTCCATCCCTCTAGGCTTGACTTGGGCAGGAGTCTGTGCCAAGTCCTGATACATGCTATGTGGGAGGCAAAGATGAGGTATGGTTGGCCCCTCCCCTCCAGGTGCTCACAATCTAGCAATCACTGGAAGGATGAGAGACTGCCCTCTGTATCTTACAGGCTCTCGAAAAATGTTGGTATCATTGGGCATCTCTCCTTGCCAAGTATGTAGCTGTCACTTGTCATTTGCACAGGAAAAGAGGCATGTGGAGGAAGTCAGGCATGTCAGATGGAGGTCACATGTGATATTCTGTGAAGCCCCAAGACCACAGCAGAGACAATTTTATTAGTTGTCTCTGCATCACTGTTACCATAGTGCCTGATAGAAACCGCTCAAGAGAAGAATGGTCTACTGTAGTGTATGGTATCAGAGGGTTCTGTCCATCAGGGTGGAGGAAGATGGCGTGAAGAGACCCAAATTACTGTGTCACTGTGGCTGGAGTGTGTGGCAGAGTTCACATAATGGCTGACTAGGAAGGAGAGTGAGAGAGAGGGAGAGAAAGAGTGGGGGGGGCAGGGGAGAACCAGCCAAATATAATATTCGAGGACCTACTCCTAGTGACCTATTTCTGGCAGCTGTGTCCCACCTCTCCAAAATGTCCAGAACCTCCCAAAATAGTGCCACTAACTGGAGATCGCTGGTTCATAACATGACATTTCAGACTCAACTGATAAAAGATATAGACCTGGGATGGAATCTGCTCTGCCCTTCTCTAGGTTTGTAACCTTGGCAACATCTTTGGGGTTTCTGAGCTCACAAAGATCCCTCCCTGTTCAGTCTCTGGGAGCATTACCTGAGATTGTGTATTAAAATATTCCAGACATGGACTATAGGCTCATCAAAAATTTCTTCCTTTTCTTTCTTTGTTTCTTCTTCTCTGTTTCTCTAGCATTTGGAGTAGAGCCCATAATGGCACAAAATGCTAGGCTCTAGTGCTAAATGTGTTTGCATTCCTGGCCACATTTGAGCCCTTTCTAATGACAAAGTTTATACAATGCCGAGGCTGAATTAGGGGTAAGGCTGGAGAGAGAGAGAGAGAGAGAGAGAGAGAGAGAGAGAGAGAGAGAGAGACTAATTACACAGAAGTAGTACACTGGAGTGGGGTGTGTATGTCAGGGTAGAGGAGAATTGTGGGGCCAATATCACTCAGGACTTAGTGATTTGGGGATAATAACGAGATGGAGGTAGGGATTATGATGTATTGAAATGAGTTTTAAAAAATCATTCCAGGGCAATAGATGAGGCTGCAAGATCTCTATTTATAATTTCCCCCATTGAGAAAAGTAAGGCGGTTTCCAAAGGCCCAGAGAGTTGGAGGCTGACTCTGTGAGACCATAGCTAAGGAACAGAAATCAGGGAACTCTAATAATCAGGGAGTGCTGCCTTAGAGGCTCTGAGGTGTACAAGGTACTCACTTTAGGTAGTCCTGGAAGATGGGGTGTCTCCAGGACTGGACAATGGCAAGGCAAGTTTGTAGCCAAAGGTAGGTCATTTCCAGAAAGAAAAGTATATGAAGGAATGTCAGGGCATATGAAGTGGGTCTTGTGGCTTGCCAGACTTGCCTTTGGGGGTGTGTGTGGGAAGAATAGTCCAAAATTCACCTTGATATCTTTATCAGTCTCCCAGGCTTCTTTCAACTCAAACCCATAAAGCTATAGCCATAAAGTTCCTTGAGCCTTTACATTTCTCCCCCTTATTTTTATTTTATGGGTATTTTTGTCTACACATGTGTCTGTGCTTTGTGTGATAGCAGTGCCTGAGGAGTCCAGAAGAGGGCATCAGACCCCTTGGGGCTGGAGTTATAGATGATTGCAAACCACCATGTGGGTGCTGGTGATCCAACCTGGGTGTTCTGGGAGATCAGCCAGTCCTCTTAAACACTGAGCCACTTCTCCAGCCCTCCTTGAGCCTTTTGAGATTCCACTTTTCAAGCTGTTGCCCCTATTGGAACAATTATCTTCTAGGTTTAATGACAGCTTTGTCTTTTTATTTTCGAATGTTCTTCTAAAACCTCCAATGATCCATATGAGAAAGTCTTAATTTTTTTTTTTTTGGTTTTTCGAGACAGGGTTTCTCTGTGTAGCTTTGCACCTTTCCTGGAGCTCACTTGGTAGCCCAGGCTGGCCTCGAACTCACAGAGATCCACCTGGCTCTGCCTCCCGAGTGCTGGGATTAAAGGCGTGCGCCACCAACGCCCGGCAAGAAAGTCTTATATGTGATAAGAAGTCCTTATCTTTAAGAACAGGGTGCTGATTTTATGTTTAGTAAAAATTATACTTACTGTCCTACAAAGGACAGGACAGTGGGAGCTTGTTAAATTCTCCAAGGTGTTCCCAGCACCTGACGCAGGACCTCTATATGACTCCCAAAGTTTGACAGAACAGATGATGAGGGCCACAAGGAGAACTGAGTAAGACCATTTGCCTAGGGAGGAGCTACTGGAAAGGGGAAAGTGAAGCTGAGAGCTGGGCTGTGTATTGTTCAATGAAGGACAACTTGAGGCCAAATCCAGTGTTTTGAAAGTCTTGGGAGGTTACTGAGAAATTTTCAAGTTGTCTGAAAGACAAAGATGCTGGTAGTGTTGGGATGATTGGCATAAGAGGTGTGTTAGAGCCGTGCCAGTAGAATGGTGTAGAGTGCTTGGCCCTAGACCTTCTTAGGCTTGGTGACACCATGTAGAAGCTGGTAGTGCCATCAGGCAAAATCTGCCAGCCACACAAGGAGGGAATCATTGAACTCTCCTTCGGGGTTCATTTTATAGTGGCCAAGGCAATCTCCAAGGTCGGCTGTGATTTCATTATTAGCTTAGTAGTTTAAGTTATTTGTTCTCTATTTTTGAGACAAGCTTTCTGCCTGTAGAATTGTTTTTCAGTCGGCTCTATTTTGGGAAGCAGAAAAAAACATATGTGAAATGCCTCCCAGGTTATAATATCTTTTCCTTTCTCCAGGATATTGAAGTTTTCTGGAAATATGACCAACTATAGTAGGTGGTTTCTTAGGGGAGCTCACACTGTCCTGTGAGCCTTTACGTGCATCTTTCCAGTAGCAGAGGCTTCCACTGTAATAGCTTCTACTTTTATTCCTGAAGAAAAATTGTCTCTCAGATAAAAGAAACAAGAATAGTATCTGATACTTCCAAATCTGCTCACTTCCTCCCCTGTCCAGCTCCAAAACTTACCTGCACTGGTTTCTCTTCTCAGGCTTTGAGGTGTCAATTGGCTGATGCTTTCACTCAAGTCCTTCCAACCTGTCTCCATCCTTCTCAACCTGTCTCCTTTCTTCCCAACCTGTCTCCCATCTTTCTGTCCATATGTAGCTGCAGCCACCTTCCCAAACATCCCCCTGCTGGACTCACTGCCCATCATGGGGATCCATTCTTCTGAGAGTTTGATGTCACCTGAATTTTCTCAAGTTCACTGTCTGCCTCAGGGTTGGCTTAGGGTGAAGATGCTCCTAAGTGATCATACAGCAGTGTCTTCAGTCATGACTGACAGAAGGTGTTCCTTGTTGAGTAAACTTGTAATGGAAAGCATAATTGTAGAGAAGAGATGAAACCCACCTTTAAACTGGGGACAAGGTCCTGTTTGGCAGGCTGGCCTTCTCAGTGGCAGCCAGTAGACTTCCAGGCATAGTCAGTGTTTCCTGATCTATTGTTGGTTGCCAGGAGCTGTCCATCTAGCAGCAGGAGATGCAGTAAACATGGCATGTGGGCGGCTTGGTGTGGGAGAGTTCGAATGCTGACTTTTGAAACTACTATCAATGGGGAGCCTTGGCAAGAGACTCACTCTCTTTGAATCTTAGTAATGCCACCTGTGAAATGGAAAAGTAAAGTTATCTATCTCCTAATGTTACAAAATTGGAGAGGCAAAATTATTCGGTTCAGAAAATATTAGTTTGTACTTTAATGAGTTTGTATCTTTGGCAAAGACCTTTCCCTACTTTCTTTGGAAATACCAGCCGAAGGGCTGGACTTAGGGCTGTGTTAGTGCAAGTGTACAACATACAAACCCGAGGGACTGAGTTCAGACCCCCAACACTTGTGTCAAAAGCCAGGCGTAGAAATGTGCATCTAGAACTGGGTGTGCATGGGGGGTGAGGACAGATGGTCCCCAGAGCTCACTGGTAGCCAGTCCAGCCAATGGGTGAGCTTTGCCATCAGGAAGAGACTTTGTCTCAAGCAATAAGCTGAAGTGTGATAAAGGGAAGCATCAATTGTCAACCTCTGGCTTATACACACACACACACACACACACACACACACACACACACACACACACTCCCCACTCACATGTACACCACACACACAATCAAATTTAAAAAATCAGTCGGATGTGTTCATTTAAGAAAGAAACTACATTATTTCTGTACACGCTGTGTAAATCGTAAAAGCAAGCCCAAAGAAAACATTACAATATCATGATGCCTCCTGTAAAGGTTCTGAGCTTGAGGCTTGTTTCTGTTTCATTAGAAAGGACAGTTAGAAAGTTAGCAGGGAGCTGGTAGAACTGAGCTGGTACCACTGAAGAGTCTCACCTCAAAAGGAACTGAATGACCAATAGAGTCACTCTTTCTCCTCCTCGTAATTTGATGCTATTTAATGGTATAAAATCACGTTAGGTACCATGAAGAACAATATCACCGCTTTGGAAATTTTCACGTTAGCAATTATTCATTTTGGGGAACAAAATATGAGTGGGTGCCTATGACTCAGGGTCAGTATGTGGAGGAGATTCAGGAGCTTGTGGAAGAAAGTCAGGGCCTTAGACCAAGGTGGCATGGGGATTCAGGGCAGGCCCCCAGTAGAGTGGGTATGCCCCGAATCTGAATGCTCTCTCTGAGAAGACTGAAGATTTGCCTGTGGATGGAGGTAAAGCTAAAGTCCCCATGTCCTTTTGGCTTGGTTGTGCTTTGAGGCATAAGTGATACACACCAGCAAGGCCTTTCTCTCTCTGTGTATTTACCCAGTAGCTTCTTTGGTTGTTGTTGAATTCTTTCTTGGTCATAGGCATTGTACCAAGCTTTGTGAAAATGTCAGCTTACTCTCATAACAACTCAACAGCTAGAATGTCATATTCTTCTCGATTCACACATGAAGAAACCAAAGCTTTCTGGGTCAACTATCTGCTCTGATTCACCGAGCTGGTGTCTGTAAATATGTACCATGTCAAAAATCTGCTTTATAACACTGACCCCAATGCAAGAAATGCTGTGAAAAAAAATTGTGATGAAATCAAATCAAAGAGATGAGGGACTGAAGATGCCCATAAATTTGATTTCAGTTTTGACACAGGGTCTTGCCATATTGCTATGTAGCTCAGACGGTCCTTGAATTTATGGTAGTTCTTATGCCTCTGCCTCCCAAGTGCTGGCATTACAGCTGTACACTTCCACATATGGGCCCATAACTGGTTTTGGCTAGGCTCCATTCCCTAGCTTATCTGACATCTCAAAGAAAAGGTCTCCTAAACTGTGGGGAGCCTGGCCCATGATTCCTCACTGTGTTTTGGCTGCTCAGTGTTGTCTTCAGGGGCAAGCCTGCTGACATCTACTGGCAGTTCTGCTTTGGATGAACCAGAGGTGCACTGCTCAAGGACTCCAGCTCTTCTATAGGTCATACTGTGGGCTGAAGCTTGCTGTTGGTTCTAGCTCTTCTCAGGGCCCTCATATCCCTCCTATGGGTTTGTCCCCAGAAGCTGGACATTTCTATTAAGTTTGAGCACCAGCCCCTATCTCATTCCCTTCTGGCTCAGCTCCTGGAAGGACCTAGGTGTTTGAAGGCAGGGTGTCTCTTTGTTCTCGCCTTTGGATCATGAAGATAGGATGATTTGCTTCCAGGGGAAGAGGGCTTAGGCCAGAGGTAGGTCTTAACTTCGAGGGAGGGAGCTTGCTGATGAAGCAGGTTTCCGTGCTCTAGCACATTCTTGTCCAAGAGTCTGCATCTGAGCAGCACCCAGAGGTTTTCCTGACAGGGCAGAGCACACCCTGAGAAACACTGTCAGGCTCTAGAATGCAGGCAGAAAGGGAACTAACGAACTTTTCACGGGGAAAGGAGTGAACACTTACTGTCTTATAAAAACAATCTTGTCAGAGATGTTTGCATAAAATATCTACAAATTTGTATAATCCTACAGATATTATTGGCCTAATATATGAATACATGATTTTCTTAATATTTTCAACTGATATAGTTTCCCATTTTCTTTTTTTTCTAAATAAGTCCTTCAGAGGCTTATTACCATATTATTTAACTATATAAATATTTCAAGGTTTATTTGCCTGGCCCCCATTTAGTGTATGAGTTACTTCAATATTTGTTAATATAAACAATGCTATAATTACCGTTCTTCATCAGCTGTTGTCCTACTTTTCTATTATAAACGGAAGCGACATTCTCTAACTTCAAACTAAGTCTGGCTTTACTTTAAAGAATTGGGTATTACTTTAAAGTATTTGTTTTAATTTCTTGAGAAAAAAAAACCCAGGGGGTTTGGCCTTGCTGAACCCTGCTTGTTCCTCACAGCTTGGAAAGCAGCTTTCTGTCCTGATACAGTAGAGCTGAGATGGGCAGTTCAGCTAAGAAAGGAGAAGTACCCTTACGGTGATAGCATTAATGACTGACATGATCCTGAGTGGGGCAAATCTGGAAGTGATGGTTGGCGTTTCCAAGAGCACTCTCCCATTCCTAGCCAGATAAGTGGGCCCTGGTATTTTCAACCCACAGATGATGTGACCTCTGCCACAAACACCAAACAATGTGGTTCAAGAAATACTGCAAGCCAGGTGGTAGTGATGAATGCCTTTAATTCCAGCACGCGGGAGACAGAGGCAGGCGGATCTCTGTGAGTTCGAGATCAGCCTGGGCTACAGAGTGAGTTCCAGGAAAGGCACCAAAGCTGCACAGAGAAACCCTGCCTCAGAAAAACAAAAAACAAACAAACAATCAAAGAGGAAATACTGCAAGTGATTAAAACTTATTTTATCTTTAGAAATTTGGTAGCAAACAACTCAAGCTCTCTTAGAGCACCATGTCTCCACCATTTCAACTAGGATGCCGCCAGCATTAGAGGTGAGAGGAAAGACATGGCGGCTTCCTCAGGGTCTCACAGATCAAGCCTTTTCATTTTCAGTTTCTTCTTTCTTTTTTTTTTCACCCCCTTCTGTTCTCATCAACCCCCAATCCACCCCTCTTCCATTCCTGTTCAGGAAAGGGCAGGTCTCCCATGGACATCAACAAAACATGGCATATCAAGTTGGAGTAAGACAAAGCATCTCCCCAAGTATTAAGGCTGGGCAAGGTGACCTAGTGTGAGGAGTAGGGTCCCAAAAGCCTGTAAGAGAGTCAGAGACAGCCCTTGTCCCCACTGTTATGAGTCCCACAAGAAGACCAAGCTACACAACTGTAACATATATGCAGAGGGCCTAAGGTTCCTTGGTTGTCAATTCAGTCTCTGTGAACACCTGTGAACCCAGGTTAGTTGATTCTGTGGGTTTTCTTTAGGTGTTCTTGACCTTTCTGGCTCCTACAATCTTTTCTCCCCCTCTTCTGCAGGATTCCCCAAGATCCATCTAATGTTTGGCTGTAGGTATGCATCTGTTTCCAACAGTTGCTGGATGAAGCCTCTCTGATGACAATTGGGCTAGATTATACTAATCTATGAGTATAGCAGAATATCATTAGACATCATTACATTGACATTTTTTTCTCCTCCAGTCCTGTTTGGTTCTATCCTAGGTCTCTGGGTCATTCATCCTGTGGGTCCTGGTATTTTTCTTTTAAAAATAAAGGTATTGATTTAAACAGTATTAAACCAGTGGGTCCATTTACAGCAAAGTGGGCCTCTGGTTCCAAGGCCTTTTTTGACTTGCTTTTAGTGAAACACTGAGTAACAGTTAACCTTCTTGGTTGAGCAAATGTTTTCAAAGACTTGCTATTCTCAAAGAGTCTGCATTTGGCGATGGAGATTAAAAACGAAGTAAACATACTACATTTCCTATCCTAGACTTGTTCATAGATTTCCAGCAGAGAAACACATACAATAAACAAAGAGACATTAATAGCTATCAGATAATATACTGCAGAAATACACATAAGCCAGGGGACTTCTTAGAGCAATTCCAAGTGTTCAAGAATTAAGAACTATCAAAGTTGTCAGTCTATAAACATTGCTCTTAATTAGAAAGAGACATTATCCTAGATATTAAAATAAGAACATTTACATTATGTATTTCTCAAATGGCACATTGTGTGTTTGTATAAATACACAAGGAAATATTGATTGGGGAATATGGCTGCACAGAAACCATTCAGCACACTCCCCACTGGAGAGATGAGGGGCTGGAGCCTCAAAAGGAAGGTGATTGTCCTAGGATCCCACAATGGCTTGAAGACAAGATTAGGACAGCAGCTCAGCCCTCTTCACATAGCAGCCTGTCTCGTATCCCTCTGCATCTCCAGGTATTCATCATTGGTGTTGATTTCCCAGTAAGGATGGAACCCAAGGAAGAGGTTAGAGTAGGGTGGTAGAGGGTTCACCTCTTAGTAGGTTAATGGGTGGAACCAGACAGAACAATAAAGATGGTGTATTAGTTAGCTTTTGCATTGCTGTGCTCAAAACATCTGATAGACACAACTTAAATGAAGAAGGTTTACTTGGGTTCACACCTTAGGGCATTCAGCCCATTATGGTGAAGCAAGCATGGAGGAACCCCTAAGCTCACACCATGGTAGACCAAGAAACAGAGACTGACATGAAGTGTCCAGGGATCATATATTCCCGAAGATCTTCCCAGAGTAGCCTACTTCCTCCCCTAGGTCCCACATCCTGAAGTTGCCACAGCTTCCCAAAATAGTACCCTCCAACCTTAGAATATATGAGATTATGGAGCTGTTTCATATTCAAACCACAACAGAAAAATTCAACAGAGAATAATAGTATTGTATGACACAGGAGCCATCAGCAGTGAGGACACAAAGAATCAGGGAGTCTATAGTGTGTTGTGGAAGTGTGACTGGTGGAAGGGAGGGGTGGGTTCAATAGTAATAAAATAATACAAGGCCTGTTTGTTTAGACTCTCCATAGATAAGGACTTCATTTCCTCTGGGCATTGGGTGGACACCTGTGCAATGAAGATCTTATGACATACTTTCATAATAGGACAGAGAATTCTTTTATGGTGGCTTTGGTGGAGATAGGGAAAGGGAGGGCCAGAGAGGCCTTCTTGTGTCTATTGATTTTTCAAATGATGAGGTGCCATATTCGGTGGCAGCGTGTCCTGAACTCCAGCAGCATCTAAGCTCACTGGGACACATGAGCATCTCTTTGGTATCTGAGTGTGTTGCCTCACCCCATTCTTGTTCATGTAGAAGAGATGACAGTGAGCTTGAGCTTCTTCTACTTCTTCTTCTTCTTCTTCTTCTTCTTCTTCTTCTTCTTCTTCTTCTTCTTCTTCTTCTTCTTCTGGTTTTTCCAGACAGGGTTTCTCTGTGTAGCTTTGCAACTTCCCTGGAACTCACTCTGTAGCCCAGATGGGCCTCGAACTCACAGAGATCTGTCTGCCTCTGCCTCCCGAGTGCTGGGATTAAAGGCATGCACCATCACTGCCCAGCTGACAATGAGCTTCTTAAGGACCATTTTATCAGATGTTTCCTTGTGTGCCCCAGTCTTCTCCAAATTCCAACAGTCAGGGGTACCTGAGGGAATGAGTCCTTCTAAACACATGGTGCCCACTGTGTTCTTTCTTCTTTTACCCTCATGGATTGGGATGGATTTCCCATCAGGGCCAATTTTAGCCAAAGGCCCAACTACTACCAACTTCTGTCAAGCAGGACACCAGTGGCTGGGCTCTTCTGTGGGTGGTCCTGCTGTCTTTCCTAAGGGAATCATCTTCTGTTATTGCTTGCACTGAAGTAACCAAATTCTATGCCCTTGATGTACTATTACCAGAGCTTGACTGAACCTGGAGAAAACCTTCACAGTTTGTATTCTTCCCCAGCTGTGGCCCATCAGGCCACGACTAGGCTGTGCTTCCTAATTCTCTTTTCCAATAGAGAGTTCTCTCTCCTACAAGTGGATGCTAGGAGCTTCGCCAAAGTGGACCCTCAAACCTAGGCTCCAGATATAAAACAGCCCTTAGCTATTTAGAAGAGCCTGCATACGTGCATGTTGTCACCATTTCCAAAAAAAGAAGCTTATGACTGGTAAGCACAGATTTTAGCAAATTAGATGGACTCCTTTTCAGTAGGAGCAGCTTTACAGAGGTGCTCTCTGCATGTCACAGAATCTACTCATGGACACACAATCACATGACTTTTAGTGAATATATTGAGTTGTACAGCCACCACTGTAATCTAATTTGGGGATATTCCCATCATTTCTATGCTTCCTAATTCCCTCAAATTCATTTGGAGTCAACACCCATTCCTACCCTGGCCCTAGACCACCCATGGCCTATTTTCTCTCATTGTTGAGTTGCTTATTTGGGGTATTTTATGTAAGTAGACTGAGATCATCTGTGGCCTTTTGTGACTAGTTGAATATCTGTCTAATCTGTTGTATGTATCGCTAACTTGACCCTTCTTAATGCCAGTTCATACTGCATTGTCTAGATGGGTGACATTTCTGTGTTCAGGGGCGCAGGGGCGCTTGTGTTAATCACACTTGGAGCTGATGTAGATGTTCCTACTGTGAACGCTTATGCTCACGTCTTTGTGTAAGCATATGTCTTTATTTGTCTTAGGTACATTTTTCGATTGGAATTGCTGGGGGTTTGGTAAATATATGTTTAATATTTTAAGAACCTGGCAAACAATTTTCCGAAGTGGTTGAGCCACTGCCCACTCTCACCAGCAGTTTCTAATGGTTCTGGTTTATCACCTTCTAGTCCACACATGCTGTCTATTGATTAGAGTTATAGTAGTGGATGTGTAATAGTGTCTCATTGTTGTGTTAAGCAGGTTTTTGTTCAGTACTTACAGCTTTCAATTTGACAGTGTGTCTGTGAATCATTCAAAGAGAATCATGAATAAAGGATCCAGTGTTTGCCAAATTTATTTGCTCTTGGAATCCTTTTTACCTCACTTAAATGAATATGTTCAAGGCCTAATAGTGTTCAGCCTTCTGGGAAGAATTACATCATTTGATTAGTATTATTTTTAAGTTCATTCTGAACAAGGGTCTATGGCACAATGATTCTGAACCAAGCAGCAAGATGAGGCTAACACTGTGAGAGTTAAAGAAAGATCAGCACTAGGTTTGGAAACCTGTTTTTCTGTTCTTTTCTGTTCTTGGTTCCCTAGTTCAGCCCAGATGTGTCTAGATCTCACAGCTGGGCTCAAGCTGGGCTCAAGCTGGTTACATTTTAATTCCTAGTGCGCAGACACCAATCATTCCATTGCAGAGATGACAGTAAGATGAGGTTTGCATTGTTACACCTGTGCATGCTGGGAGCCGTGGTGACCGAGGTTTTTGGATAGCTCACCGGATCCTCAGGGTGACTTTCCGCATGGGTGCTATTAACAGCTAGCACTGAGAGGCTATTAGGAGCTTCTACACAGGTAGCAAGAAACAGCAGAATCAGGGTTTGAATCTGGGTCTCCCAGACATCAGGACATTGAAATACATCCTACTACCATGGCAAAGAGGCAAATCAGGAAGATCTTTTGTTTGTCCTAATTTCACAGTAATTTCAGAGTTCTGGAAATACTGGCAATCTACCTTTGACTGCTTAGAGTCATCACTGGTCCAGTCTCTTGGTCCTCTTTTCACCTACAGGGCACATTCGAATCATCCTATACATGTCTTCTGGCACATGCGTCTCCCTTGTTTCACTGTCCCTGTCCCAGATACTTGTTAAAAGCCAGGACTCACACTCCCACCAGTGAGATCCTCCCAGGCCTCCGTTCTGCACACCTACTCCACTCATTTTCACAATCTTTATTGGCTCCTGATCTTTATACAACATTCCCACCTGTGAGCAAAGTGCTGATTGGCCTCTTTCCACTCCATCAGGCTCCTACACTTCCCCATGTGGATCCTCTGTGGCAGGCCAGCTGACTTCTCACTGCTGTCCAAAAGGGAAGAGCTAGTCTCACTTCCAGGCCCTGCTCTCCAGCTTCGGGTGCCTTCCTTGTGGAGCCCTCTCTGCCTTTGGATGTCTCCCTACCTCTAGGATGCTATCTCAGCAGGTCCCAACCCACAGTCACCCTCCCTCCTCTGAATCCCCATAAAGAACCTTCTCATTACCACTCTGGGTCACTTGTCTGGCTTCCTCATGCCCAGTCTTGTTCTCTGTAAATGTGATGATTATGGGACTGACTCATAGGGCTCTTATGCTGCTCAAAAGATTGTAAAACATGTAAAAACATGATAAACTTAGCCCAGGACCTGGCACAAAGCTATAAGGCAAGTATTCAATAAATGAAAATACATGACTGATAAGTAAGATCATGTACCAGTTGCTTCTCTCATTGCTGGGACAAAATTTCCACCAAAAACAGAGAAGGAAGGTTTTTGTTTTGTTTTGTATTTGGTTCACAGTTTGAAGGTCCAGTCCATCATGGCGGTGAAAGATTGATGGTGGGAATGCCAGTTGGTCACATTGCCTCTGTAGTCAGGGAGCAGAGCACATGATGTTTTAGTCTGTCTGGGACTCCAGCCAATGGGATGCTGCCACCCTCCTCAGTTAAATCTGTCTCAAAACACCCTTAGACATTCCCAGAGATGTCTCTCCTAAGAGGTCCTAAATGCAGTCAAGTTGACAATGAAGACTGACCAGAGTGTAAGTTTCATTTCTGAGTAATGATCTGTGTTGTTCTAAGTTGACTTTCTCATAATGGCTTGACCTCTTGAGAATGGCGTTAACTTGTGAACATTTACACAGAGCCTTAAGCACCGGAGATCCTGGGAAATGCATGGCGAGGGTGGACAGAAAAACTCAAGTGTGGGAGTAGGATCCACTCTCCATCATGATCAGTTCTGCTGCCTGAGCGTGGGGCCTCAACTTGTCTCCTTGGGTTTCGGTTTCTTTCTCTTTGCACAACCCCTAATGTTCTGTTTGAACTCAGCACCACCCTTAGTCTCTGGTACCGATTCTCTGTGTTCACTTGGGCACGTCCATTTATCCTCCCAGTCTTCTGTCTCTCCACTCATGACACAGAGAATCACATTGCATTCTTGGCCCTGAGCACAGACGAGGAATCATGGGAAATGATCCCTATAGTGCTTAGCCAATGGTTGCTCTTGTGGGTGTCTTTCCATTTCTGTTTTGTTGATAAGCTTATTGACTATGTTCTTTCAAGGGTTTACAGTAACAGATAATACAGATTTGGGGAATCAAATCAAAGAGATTTGCCACGACCCAGAGGCTCTTAGAAGTCTTAAATCAAGGTGTCAGCAGCTTGGTTCTTTCCAAGATCTGTGAGGGAGACTGTTCCCAGCCTGTCTCACAACTGCTGGTGGCCTCAGGCTTGCTGTAGTGTGTAGATGACACTGTCCGTGAATGTCCACATCATCTTCCCATCTTCCCTCCAACTCATCTTTCTCCATATCCAGATTTGCTTTGTTCATAAGGTCACAGTTGCTTTAGGCTCACCTGAAAGCCCTGTTTTATCACTTCTATAAAACCCTGGTGTGTGTGTGTGTGTGTGTGTGTGTGTGTGTGTGTGTGTGTGTGTG
>CABHPR010110448.1:30269-56220 GCA_902168415.1 Peromyscus melanophrys
TCTCTCTCTCTCTCTCTCTCTCTCTCTCTCTCTCTCTCTCTCATATGTGTGTGTATTCCATAAAGCATGTGCAGGGGTCAGATGAGAACTTACAGTTCTCCTCCTCCACCATGTGGGTCCTGCGGACTGAACCCAGGTCACCAGGATTGGTGGCAAGTGCCTGTACTGTGAGCCATCTTACTGTCCCCTTTTAACTTTGACTGTATCTTTTCCTTCCTTTTTGTTTTAACTTCCTTTAAAAGATAGTTGCTCATTTTCTTATAGTTAGGGGAAGCAAAAACATCCCCCAAGCCTGGTGGTGTATTGTTGTAATCCCTGCTACTAGGAAAGTTGAGGCAGGAACATTGCTAGCCTGGGTAACTTAATGAGAATTTATCTCAAAAGATAAAAAGACTATTTAGAATACAGTTCAATGTTAGAATGCTTGCTTAACACGTAAAAGATCCTGGGTTCAGGCCCTAGTATCACTTTAAATAATAAATAAAATAAAATCACCTAAAATAATGGATTTCACAGTAGAAAGTTCTAGACTTCTGGTGTGATGAAGCATTTATTTGCTTCTTTCAGATGATATTGAATGATTGACAGCTAAGAGTCCTGTTTCTTTAGCTAAGGTGACACTTAACATGGATGGCATGAAAGACAAGCCACTAGCATCCTTTCTGGGGGGTTGATGACTTGATACCTACTCCTTACTTTATAAATGGTGTACCCTCCAGCTTTATGCCTACCAAAAGTAAGGGACCCTCGCTGATAGGCAAATGTGCTGTGCTTGTCTGCAGAGTACTGATTTCCTGAAGGGTCCCTTGGTGTATATTTTATGGCTTGTTATTTTTTCTTGCTAATTACAATGTGAAGTCCAGGGAGTCCCATGTTTCATATAGTATTTTGATCCTAACAGGGGGCCCCTGGGATTTGGAGAGGACATAGAACAATGTCAGATGAGGTTAATCCATCAGCACAAATTGTGAGTTGAATCTTCATAATATCTTAGAGAAAGATTTATCATTATGATTTCATGAAAAGTGGTCTTTTAATTATTTTATGTACAAGTGATTGCTAAGTGTCAGCAAAGATCATTTGACTTGTGAGCCACTTTCCCCTGTAGCTTTAAAACCAGAATACCAGTTCCTAAGGGAGAGGAACACTCAATATCTAAAGGCCTCACACAAACTATGTCTTCAGTGCCTACCCCTAGATTATTTTCATGCATTCCTTTCTGTGGTCTATTTATTTCATCCAGCTGCTATTGCTTATCAACACGTAGACCGCAGGATTGCTTAGGGTAGAGTGAGAGCTAGAGACTCTCTTACTGATGGCCATGTGCGTCAATGGCAACTTGATTCCACAGGCAATGGAAAGCTGTTCAGTGTTAAACGTCTTACAAGACTGTGCAGGTCCTGAGCTGGATGCCAGCGGTGGCTGTCCATCAGCACCACCCAAGAAGCTGTAATGAATACAGAACTGAGTTTGGATCCCCAGAACCCATGTAAAAAGTTGGTAATCTAATGCGGACTATAACTGCAACCCTGCACTGGAGGAGAGTGGTAGTGGAGGCAGGTAGATCCCTGATGTTCATCAGCCAGCCAGCCAGTCTAGCCAAGTCAATGAACTTGAGGTTCAGTGAGAGAATTTGTCTCAAAAATAAAAAATATGGAGAGTGATGGAGGAAAGATAGTTGATGTATGCCTGTGGCTTCCACACACATGTAGCTATACACATGCATATACATGCACATACTTATATTGATAAGTACATTCACTATACTCATGTGCACATTTACCCATACAAATATGCATACACCTATACCAGCAAGTATATGTTACACATACCATAACACACACACACACACACACACACACACACACACACACACACACACACACACAGAATGTATATCTGGCTCTAGGTTAGTCTCTCTGGCTTTCATTAGAGTCCCTACTGGTGGGCCATGGGCATGGAGGGGTTTTGTTGTGCACTCAGGGTAGAGCAGGGGATAATTGATATGGAAGCTCCTTCTCCATGTGGGCTGCAGAGATGCCAGGGCCTTTGCTCACCATGCCATGCAAGGTGGCACATGATTCCCAGGTGAATTTCCTTGTGTTTTCTTCCATAGTTTGTCTATCCACCATCTTGACCAGAATGATAGGATGGACATGCACCTGAATCAGACTCAGTGCTTCACAGATTTTCAACCGTTTTCCTGGTCTTTCTCATTTTGTCTTTCCGTGACCCAGTGAGATGAGCACAGTATGAGCCCAGCTCCCCAGATGAGGGAAGTGTTGCTTGGAGACCTTAAGTGACGGATGCTGGATTCCACTTCCTAATGAAGTTTTCTGGCCCTGTGCCCCTTCATTGCTATTCATCCTTGCGTGGGTTACTTTCTGCTAATGAGGTTGGAAGGTTGATTTTTATCATGTACAGATTTCTTCCCGGGATGCCAAAAAAAATGGAAGCTAAAGAGCCGGCGATTTCCCAGAGCCTGTGTAATCTCTGTTAGCTTTCTTCTAATTGAAAGGCAAATTACAATAATTACGCCACCACGGCCGAGAGCTGTAATTTGATAAACTTTCTCCTTTCATCAATTCCACACTCATATCTGATACATGACATCTCTAATCTTCATTGCAGCATGCAAGGTAAATATTGTCTTCATCCTTTCGCAGATGAGAACACTCAGACTTGAAGAGGTTAAAATACCTGGTCTACACTAGTTGGAGACAAAACTAGGATGTGAAACTGGTTATATCTCACGTCGCCTATTGCTTCTCCTTTCCCTTGCTCTACCATCCATGGAAGACTTGGCAGGTGCCACGACATACATAATTTTAACCTTTTATGAAACATGCACCATCCAGTAAGTTACAAGTGAAGATGCGGGACTTGCAGCCGAGTGCCGGAATCAGTGACAACCCATTTCTGTCCAGGAGAGGAGTCTCAGCTGTGTCACGAAGGCCAGGGGACTGCCAGGGTATGCAATAATTCCTTAAGGCGTAGACTGTACACCCAGGGCATGTCGCTGATGGTTTTCCTGTGCTCGCCTGGCACCAAGGACCCCACAGCCACTTATAAAATAATTAATCAGAAACTTACATTAATTAAAACTGTATGGCCTAATGGCTCAGGCTTCTTGCTAGCTAGATCTTATATCTTAAATTAACTCATTTCTACTAATCTATACCTTGCCACGTGGCTCGTGGCTTACCAGTGTCTTTACATCTTGCTTCTCCTCATGGACTCCTGTCTCAGCCTTCTTGTTCCCAGAATTCTCCTCTCTGCTTGTCCCGCCTATACTTCCTGCCTGGCTACTGGCCAATCAGCACTTTATTTATTAACCAATCAGAGCAACACATTCACAGCATACAGAGCGATATCCACAGCAAGGGCAGGCCTCCAGAGAGTTGGAAAGCAGCCCTGCCATCTTGCATCAGGCTAAGAAAGATGCCCCCTAAGTAACGTCTGTCACCATGGATAACCCACAGCAGCAGAGGCACAGATGCATCCCCCAAACTGTCCTCCAGCAACCACATTAGGTGGAGCACTTGGGTCCTGTGTGGAGTTCATGACTGCACAGCTGAAATGGCCCAGTATAGGCTGTGTGTCTAAAGCCCATCTTATACATCTTCAGCTGAACGAGCCCAAATGATCTGATTTTTATTCTGCAGGGAATTGATTTAGTTCCCAGAGAAGGAAGGGTAAATGTCATAGATATTAACGGGGTTGGGGGGAGAGGGAAGAAGGAAAGGGGAGTAGATATCGGGGTTCTAGAAATGCCATAGCCTGTGATATGGCCCCCTGGGGTTCACTGAACAGACTGGATGTGAACACTCTCTTCTCCAGGTGGGCTGACCAGGTTGCTCAGAAGTGCAGAGTGAGCACTTTGTGTTTCACTGCAGGAGATTTTGCTGACTCAGAGGCACACATTAATCTCTGTTGGGGATGTGCAGAAAATAGTCTAATGAAATCTCCTCCCTGCCCTGGCCTCTCTGCCTCACCTCTCCTTGGCTCTGAAGAAGGGAACTATTGCCTTTGAAAGAGGATGCGTTAGCTGATTGTAAGTCAACCATGAGATCTAAGTTACAGTGTTACAGAACCATGTGATATCAGATATGAAGAGGATGGAGAACTTCTAGCATTCTCTTCATTTCTAGACCCAGGAAACAGAGCCCCATAGAGGAAGTAACTTGATCAAGGTCATGAGTCCTGAAACCAGAACCTGGGCCTCCTTGTTACTGACTGTCTTAGTTATTGTTTCTATTGCTGTGATAAAATACCTTGACCAAAAGCAACTTGGGGAGGGAAGGACTTATTTTGTCTTACTGACTTTCTGGTCGCACTCCATTACTGAGGGAAGTCAGGGCAGGAACTCAAGGCAGGAACCTGAAGTCAGAAACTTAAGCAGAGGCCATGAAGGAACACTGCTTACTGACTTGCTCCCCATGATTTTCTCAGCCTGTTTTCTTATATACCCCAGGACCACCTGTGTAGGGATGGCACTGCCCGCAGTGGGGTAGGCCCTCCTACATCAATCATTAATCAAGAAAATGACCTACAAGCTTGCCTATAGACCAATCTCATGGAGGCATTTTCTCCATTAAGAGTTCCTCTTCCCAAGTGATTCTCGCTTGCGTCAAGTTGACAAAAACCTAGCCAGATCACTGGCACAGAACTCTTTTTTTCTCTACACCAACCCTCTTGCCTTTGCTCCTAAGAAATAACTATAAAAGCCAGTCAGGTGATCTTTTATCTGCATGATTTCTTTTTATAGGAGACAATATGCGCACAGGATATATTTGGCTGTTTCCAACAGTGGCTTTGAATTATAAAGGCATTACTTATTTACTGCTCCAGAATCCTCACAGTATGCGCTCCAAGCATTGACTCAGTGACAGGCTGATGGCAGGGCTGTGAGGGTCACATCTCCATGAGTGCCTTTGCCATTTCGTTAAGGTCACGAGGTCAACACCACAGTTCTAAGATCTCTACCCTCTCCCCTGGATAGTTTTCTAAGCAGAGAGGGGAGAGGGGTGGTAGACAGCCTCTACTCCCTCTTTCTTCCTTTTTAATCTGCCAGGACATAGTACTCTGAGGCCTCTGCAACTTGTCCTCTGCTTTCCTTCCCTTGGTTTATCACTGGCAAAAGGACGGGATGAAGATGGCCATCTTAAAAGCTATGAGTCATCCCTGAGGGTTGGGTGTGGGAGAAATTTTTCGTAAAACATATCAATACCTGAAAAAAACAAAACCAAACCCAAGGTTCCTCTAACAAGAAAGAAGAGAAAGCTGGTGGGAATGCCATGGACATTGCCACCTGCACTACTTTTTCCAAGGTAGGCTTGATGTCATAGCTTGGCAATAGCACTATCTCTATCATCTTAGAATAGTTAGTTCAGCATCCTGACCCTTGGTTCCTTAATCAATGAAATTACTAGATCATCAGCACTTCATAAAACATTCATGAGGATTAAATAAGATAGTGCATAGGGAGGCTGGAGAGATGGCTTAGTGGCTAAGAGCACTTACTGCTCCTGCGGAGAACCCAGATTTGGTTCCCAGTACCCACAGAGTAGCTCACAACCATCTGTAACTCCAGTTCCAGGGCCTCTGACCCTCTCTGGACTCCACAGGCACTAGACATGCATGTGGCGTACATGCGTAAATGCAGGCAAAACACGAAATAAAAATAAAGCTTGAAAAAGATGAAGCATCGAAAGGCTCAGCAAAATTTCTGGCATATAAGGATTCACTAAATATGAGTTTACACCTGTATTTTCTATATATTTGTTTTTTATAATAAGACTCAACATTTATCCATTGTCCTCCAGCTAATAAGACAGGTAAGTCTTTTGCTTCAAGGGGCAAATATTTTCATGAAGAAATAAAACAGTCAAAGACCACTGCCCATCAGCCTTCATTTCTCTGTCAGGAATGAAGGGAATCCTGGAACTCCATGTACTCGCTTTGTTTTGGAGACAGGGTCTTGTGTAGCCCAGGCTGGCCTCAGACTTGCTTTGTGGGGAGGATGACCTTTGACCCGTCACCCCCCTAGCTCTACTTCCCAGTACTGGGACTACAGGTTTGCACTTATGCATGCCTGGTTTATGCAGTGTTGAAAATTGAGCCCAGGACCTCATGCATGCTAGAAGAGCACTCACAGCCTCAGCCTCACAAACTCTTGGCAGGCCTCCTCCCATTTCTTTTTCCACAGTGCTACCAGTCCTGCTACCAAAACCAAGATTAAGTTTTTTGTCCTGTATGTACCAGTCACTCTGAGAGTCCCATGTCTCCTAGGCTGTCCCTTATCACCTACACTCTTACCCACAAGCAATGGTGTACCCCCATTTCCCCTTTAAGCCTTCTTTGAAGGCCATTCACCTTCTTTTTGTAACCAAGCTTCTCTCTCAGATTGTTACTTAACTGTAATACTCAGTGTGATCAGTTTTCTCTTCTACACCCTGCATTCCAGTGCTCTTGCCCCTCATTAACCCCCTCCCCACAACCACTCTCCCTCTCTCCTGACTGAGAGAAGCTGGATTTTAATCTTTTTTTTCTTTTCTTTTGCTTTGTAGATTATATTTATATGGATACATAAAATAGTGTGCATATGAGGCATGGAAGCAGAAGTTTGACTGGGGAAATGATTGGGAATAATGAGGAGGGGGAGAAAAGGAAAAGTGGGGGTGGACTTGGTCAAAGTACATGATATACTTGAATAAAAATGTCCTTTGAAAGCCTCATTACAACCAGGTGATTGGGGCACACACTTTTAATCCCAGCACTCAGGAGGCAAAGGCAGGCAGATCTCTGTGAATTTGAGGCCAAATGGATTTTAATCTTTTTTCACCAGGGTCTACCATTTCCTACACATTCTTGTAGCAGAAATTTGGTGACATCTGGGTCTTAGTGTTCTGGTCCTTTAGGAATTTGGCTCCAGGCTAATGTCACATTCTAACACCATAATTCTTGGTGGTTTCAATACTTATTTTCCAGTGCCTTGGCCTCTCTCTTCCTCTGAGTTCTCTCCAACAGACATTTGATGAAGGTGTCTCTGACTGCCCGCTTACACTTACAGCATTCATCAGTGAACTTAGATTTTATGATCAGTAATTAGAATCACTGCATACAGCATCAGTTTCCTTGTGCCTGTTTTCCTTTCTTCAATTCCCCAGTGCTGGTTGCATTGGCTTCATCATCAATCTGCTTTTGCATCCTGTAGCTGAATGTGTCTGGTGAGAAACATGCACAGTTGTGTGCTGACCCTGCTAAATTCATAATCAAGGCCCTTCACAGGCTCTTTGTGCCACTAGCCATTGCCTTTTTTCGTTTTTATTCATTTTACATACCAACCACAGTTCCCCCTCTGTAACATGAATCTTAAATGTTCTTATTAATAAAAAAACTCAGTGCCAGCTATTGGTGTAAGTTCTGAAAGATCAGAGAAACAGAACAAGCCACAGCTAACCTCACCTCTGTCGACTTCTTAGCCAATCCCGTCTCCATAAATCTTGAGATTGAAAGCTTCTGAGTCCTCACCCAAATTGATCTTAGCTGAACTGCTACTCAAAAGCCTAAAAGCTTAAAAAGCCTTTAGTTTCTGGTCTTCACGCCTTATATATCTTTCTACTTCCTGCCATCACTTTCTGGGATTAAAGGTGTGTGTCACCATGCCTGGCTGTTTCCAGTGTGGCTTTGAACTCACAGAGATCCAGATGGATCTTTGCCTCCAGAATGCTAGGATTAAAGGTGTGTGTGCCACCATTTTTTGGCCTCTATGTCTGTCTAGTGGCTATTCTGTTCTCTGACCCCAGATAAGTTTATTAGGGTGCACAATATATTGGGGGACACAATATCACCACACCCCTCCCATCCCTCCTCCTGCTCCTCCACCCTCCCTGCCTGCCCCCCTTCCCTAACCCCCATCCACTCCTCCAAAAGGGTAAGGTCTCCCATGGGGAGTCAACAAAGCCTGGTACATTCAGTTGAGGCAGGACCAAGATCCTCCCCACTGTATCAAGGCTGAGCAAGGCATCCCTCTATTTCCTTGGTCCATTTCCTCTTCCACGGATGATAGTTGACTCCTTATCTACTCTTCCCCACTTGCCAGGACCTTACTCCCATGCCCACAGTCTGACTCAGGAACTCAGTTCCTCTTTCCCTAAGAATAACAGAAGCAACCAGAAGAGAATTTCCACAGCTCCTCGCTCTGTGGCTACCTGCCTCCTTGCCTCTGGACCTAGTCTTTGCACATCAGCTCTCATCACCTCCCATCTCCCGGGGATATCACTTTAGAATTCTCACTTTCTATGCCGTCAATAGTTTTTTCTTCCTGTGGATTTTTTCCCTATCAGCACCCAGCAAGCTGCAGTTTCAGCAGTATTTACCCACATACATCTTTTCAAATCTTTTTTTTTTTTTTTAAGAAAACCCACGAATTCAATCCTCTTTCTCCACTCTCCCTTGAACTCATTTGAGCAGGATTCAATCCCAATCAACTTCAGAAGCTTGCTCTTGCCTAGACCACTAAGGGCTCCAATGTATCCAACCCAGTGGTTAGATCTTAGTGCTCAACACCTCGGTCTGGCCACAGCAACTGTCACCATTACTGCCACCCCCAGCACTCATTAGACCTCTTATCTGTCAACTGTCTCCCATTTCCCATTGCTGCTCATTGGCTGTGCCTTTTCAGCTTCCATTCCTAGGTTCTCTTTGTCTTTCTGACCTTTAAATACTGGGATGCTGTAGCTAGAGTTTTCCCACCTGGCTCACAGTCAGGACAAATCTCTGTCACCCTCCAGTCCCACAGCCGCTCAGACCCAACCAAGTAAACACAGAGACTTATATTGCTTACAAACTGTATGGTCATGGCAGGCTTCTTGCTAACTGTTCTTATATCTTAAATTAATTCATTTCTATAAATCTATACTTTGCCACATGGCTCATGGCTTACCGGCATCTTCACATACTGCTTGTCATGGCGGCAGCTGACAGTGTCTCCCTCCGCCTTCCTGTTCTCTCAATTTTCCTCTCTGTTAGTCCGCCTATACTTCCTGCCTGGCTACTGGCCAATCAGTGTTTTATTTATTGACCAATCAGAGCAACACATTTGACATACAGACCATCCCACAGCAGGATACTCTAGTGCTCAGTCACACGCGCAGTCTACGGCCACCCATGTCTCTGGAAGCTCCCTCAGCCTTTACTTTAATATTGCCCTTCAAGTAATGTTACTCTTGATGCACCTTTGGAACGCAGTAACTTCATGCCATCTCTGCTACTTCCATCTGGGCCCACGTTGTCAGCGTTACTCACTTGGAATACTGATTGTCATCACCCAGCTTGTTGGAAGGAGAGGGTAGGGTGGATGGTTAGTCAGGACAGGCCTCTCAGAACTCAGGCTTGGAGTGTGAGAGGGAACCAACCACATTAAGAGCTGTAGACAGAAGAATGACTATGTGTGCAAGTACTAGAGGAGACACTGTGGCAGAGATGTGCACAGGACACCAATATCTAGGGGCCACTCAATGTAAATAGCACACTAAGAGTATTTGTCAGAGGAGTGAAAACAAGGGATTTGACCCATGTGTTACATTTTATTTTAAAAAATATGAGTATTTACTTTATTAGCATACTATTAAAGCACAAATCAAACAAGACACATGGGTTCTTAAGCAATAGATAAAAATAACTGTTTTGCTAGTAGAGTATTTTAAAAGCAGAGTTTTATTTAGCAATTCAAATTTTTGTCTCTATTTGAAACTATAATAAGATTGATTATACATAATTCAGCAGTTGTTTGAGGTTAAGTGGTGGCTACTCCCTTTAGATGAGACATCTATCTGTCTATCTATAATATATGTATGTATGTATGTATGTATGTATGTATCTAGCTAGCTAGTTAGCTAGCTAGCTAGCTAGCTATCAATCAATCATCTATCTATTTATGTATCTATTATCTGTTTTCATATTCTTTAAAAGTATCTCTCTCTTTCTCTCTCTCTCTGGTGTGTGTGTGTGTGTGTGTGTGTGTGTGTGTGTGTGCATGCCAGAGGAAACAGAAGACGGTGTAAGATTCCCTGGAGCTAGAGTTACAGATAGCTGTGAAGCACCTGATGTGGGCTTAGGAACTGCATTCGTATCCTTTGCAAGAGCAGAAGACACTCTTCGCCGCTGAGCCATCTCTCTAGCCTCTGTCTTCATATGCTTTGGTTTTCCACAGTTCCACCCACCCACTCTTTATCAACACCTTGCCGGCTTTGCCCATGTACATTGCTTATCTTGTTCTGTAAACATCTGGTTTTGAAACCTCAAGGTCATGATGTTCAGTTTAGCCTATTTATTTTTTATTTTAGTTTATTTATTATTTGTTTTGTTTTAGTTTAGATATTTAAAAGGATCCACATTACTCCTCTAAGCATGTTCGTGGAAGACCTCTATCTAAAGTCAAGGAATATAGTGGATGAAGAGAAAGAAAGGGTAAGCAAACATTGGAGATCCAAGAGACACCTAGCCATGGACCTGTCTCCAGTTTGAGCCACTTAGATATGTGCAAGAAATATTAGCTTTGGAAGCAATCAAGGCAGAAAGTGCCCAAAAGCAATGCAGGTCAAGCCAGTTGTGTGTGGTCAAGCTAGGTAGACTAAGCCACTGTACCACCAAGAACCATCAGACACTAGAGGATCCTAGGAGACTTTCTGACTTTCATGGCATATCATAGATGCCCTTATGTTGGCCAAAAGTCAGAGGCACATTTTTAAGTGTTCCCAGAGATAAAGGTCAACCCTTTCCTGCTGTAAAACAACCCTACCTGAACACAGGCAACACTGACTCCTGAAGAGGCGGCAACTGGTTCAGTCACTGGGTGAAAAAGGTGGCTAGATTCTGGAAGGACTGCTGTGACACAGGTGTGAATTTGATTTCTGCCGATTTCTAGTCCCATCACCTTCTGATCACATGGGTAACACTCATCAGTCCTGCCCGCTTCTTCTTTCCAGCAAATTCAAAGTCTAAGTCGGCCACATTCAGACCCCCACCCTCCTTCCAGGATCCTGCCTGCCAGCGTTCTTGCTGAGTTCCTTCTCAGCACTTTGATCTTACCTTTTTCAAAACCTGCTGGATTGTGAATTCTCAGAAAGCAGAGGGTTTTTTAATTATTATTATTAAATACTGTTAAAGATTTAATTATTTATTATACTAGCATGTAAACTTTCCTTCTCTAGAACCATATTCAGAATTGTTATTTATGTTCTTTAAATTTTTATTTGTTCTTATTATTCTGAGATTGCAATATAATTACATCACTTCCTCCTCCTCTCTCTTATCTTCAAACCCTCTCATATACATCCCATTGCTCTTTCTTTCTCATTCATGACCTCTTTCCTTTTAAAGTTAATTGTTGTTCCATATATTCCTAAATACTCAAGTATAACCAGCAGAGCAATTTTGACTTAGTCATCTCCATGTCCTTGTCATGGAATCACTACATGTGGCTTAGCAAACTGCCGTGTAGACTTTGGCTCCTTCTCTAGATCTCTTGTCATGTTTCGGCTTCACTCCATGACACTCTTGGACTGTTTCTAGATCTCATCAGACACAAGCTTCAGCCCTCTAAGCAAGGACCACAGCAGCAGTTGCAGCATAAGCTTAAGACAAAAGGCTGAGGCGTTGCTGAATCTCAAAGGGTAATGATCATATCTGAGATGTCCATACACAGTGCCCAGAAGAGTCACCAGAGGTGCCATACATCTGTGGCTCTGGTGTCACCTCCTCTTATCTGCCTTACCTACAATTATTCTGCATATACAGTACCAAAAGAGAAACCTTGACTTTCTAAGGTATTTCTAGTGTAGTGCTCAATCAGGTAGTTACAATTTTCCTACAGTGTCTCCAGGGAATATTCATGAATGCCTCTTATTTTCAACATAAGAGAAAACTAAAGATGCTTCCTAAGTCCAGGGCTAGGGTAAGCCCTGGTTAGATGCCGCATAGGGGCTCTGCATCATTTCTGTTACAGTTGTTCCTACCATGGCTGACAGTGTGCCTCTCCTAACCAGAGTCATGGCTACGGATCTGGAGTCTCGGCAGATTGTTTCCCTGAGGTTGGAGGTGTGTTGCCCATCCTCTAGGATGATGACTTCTCCAGACTGACTTATAGGGTCATTAGTTTCCCATTAATAAGCTTTCTGGTTTAAAGGTCTGTCCTAATACCATGTGTGGAAGCAAGGGGTATCTTTCACTCAAATTCTTCAGTCTGCCTGCAAATCTCTGGGCTTGTTGACCACACTTAGATCTCGAATTTCCATGAGGCTCAACTCCGTTCTTTCACGGAGCTGTGGCTTGGCTGGAGCTGAGGAGCTGGTGGTGAACGAGTAGACTCCATTCTCAGGTGACAAGTGCCCCACCCCAGCCCTCGTCTGCTCCGACAGTCTTGTCTTCTCACAGGCTGTTCCATAATTTGGGGCATTGATGGATCTCCCAACTACATGCTTGGAGTCTTTCATCAGATATTGAAAAATTATTCAAATATTTTGATAATTTTGGTTAGGGAGGAAATTTTTTTTTTCGAGACAGGGTTTCTCTGTGTAGCCCTGGCTGTCCTGGAACTCACTTTGTAGACCAGTCTGGCCTTGAACTCACAGAGATTCACCTGCCCCTTCCTCCCGAGTGCAGGGATTAAAGGTGTGCACCACCATGGCCTGGTGGGAGGAAAATTCTTAACCTCAGTTTCCTCGTGTTATCCCCTCCCCTCACAGTTAGGATGGCCAAGTGAAAATATCACATATCTATTGCCTAGTAAAGTGTCTGGTGCAAGGTGGGGACTTGAGAGTCACTGGCCTTGTTGTTCTTCCTTTTTCTCTGTTTAAATGACCACACGTGACACTTAGGGAAATCCCACCTTCTGGAAGACTAGGAAAGACTCATTTACCTAGGCTTATCGATCTTATGAAAGAATACAAAAGCCTGGAGTAGCGATTCCAGATTAGTTTCCACTAGACAGAGGGGAAAGCTAAACCCCTTAGGATGACATACACAAAGTATTAACTCATCTAGAAGTTTCCAAGGATCCAGATAATATATAAATAAAGCACCTGACAAATTTACCCAGCACTTCTGATTTCGTAGAGTGTGAACAGAGATACCTTCATGTTCTTCCATGACTTGAAAGCAACGTAAGACTTCTCTAGAATATTGCCATGTGTATTAGAGTTAGCCCTCCCCACACTGATCATCACATGGATCTATAAACCCCAGACTCTAGACCAAGAGGATATCCTCCTTTAAGAGAGTACATTTCAGCCGGGTGGTGGTGGCTCACACCTTTGATCCCAGCACTCAAGAGGCAGAGGCAGGCAGAGCTCTATGATTTTGAGGCCAGCCTGGTCTACAGAGTGAGTTCCAGGACAGCCAAGGCTACACAAATAAACCCTGTCTCAGAGAGTGAGAGACAGAGAGACAGAGACACAGACACAGAGACAGACAGACAGACAGACAGACACACACACAAATAATAAAAAAATGGAAAACACTGTCAGGAATTATCTGTTATGAATGGTGGGTGGAATGGAGATAATTTAGCTGACAGAGGTTGATTTTTTTTTTAATGTGGGACTATGCTGCTGAGAATCAAAGTCAGTCTGGCCTATGCTCTGCAGGCACTCTACCATTGAGCCCAGGGGGTGCTGAATTTTCTCTCTACAAAGTGTGTACATAGAGTGAAATAAATATTTGGAGTGGTTGCAGGAAAAGGGAGTTCAGAATACTCGTAGGAAAATTATCCCAGTATAATTAGTACATTTAATTTCTATGTATTTTGGCAAGAAACAAAAGCTAGGAATTGCTTCTTCATCCTGGGTTAATTGCTAAATTATATGATCATCCATGTAAAGTCCTCTTTTTTCCCCCACATCACTCTAAGGAAATACAATCTGATTATACATCTTTTTATCACATTGCTGCTCCTGCTTAGAGGACATATCCTGTGTGTGGGAAGAAAAATCATCTAACTGGAGAGGGGGTTTTGCTACATACCTACTCTCTGGAAAGCAATTTGGTCTTATCCCCTGTAGCCCATGATTCTGTTCCTTAGGACCTATTCTAGCAAACAACTAGCCATGCAAACAAGGACATGTGCACCAAGATGTCCTTTCCTAGGTTATGTATGAAGTGGGAAAAAGAGACTCTGGGGCTTCCAGTGCTGAAGTGACTTTGACCCTGTAACTACAGCATGAAATATTATACCTACAGACAGAAGAATCCAACATGCTAACAATTGTCTATGTTAGACAGAAACTATGATGGATAGTTATTTCCTTATCTTTTATACACTTTGGGGACACTGTTCATATTTTTCCATGGTGAATATGAATTATGTTTATATATACATTATGGGGGTACTGTTCATGTTGTCCCATGGTGAATACGAATCATTTTTATATTGCATTATTTATTTATTGAACAAATATTAATGACTTCCTTTGCTGTGGTAATACTGGGGTGCTGCAAGCCATAGGAAAATGTAATGGAATTCAGCTACTATGACAAAAGCTATTACTTGGAAAGGTCAAGAACTTTTCTGAAGGCCAAGCCATGGCTTAAGAAGTCTTGGTGATATTTTACCATATATATATATATATATATATATATATATATATATATATATATATAGCTATAATGATTTTCTTGTATGCTATGTATGCTTCCAAGAACTCATAACAGTGTATTTTATCTGAAATACCTATCAAACATCCAAGGCCAAATGATCTCCTGAATTAAGGTAAATTAAGCTCAGACCCTCCTTTCTTATACAGCCTTAGTAGTATTTATGCTAACATTATAGACTCTTAACATTTACCTAACCACCTCTAGGAATGTAGTTTGAGCAGATAAATTCCCTTTTTCTGATATATTAACTGATTTTAGCTCTTAGTTGACCTCCTCCTTTACCACTCCCCTTTTGGGTTGTGAAAGAAAGCCTGACGGTCACTGCCTGAGGAAAACTCTTGTCTGCCTTTATGACCCTGAAGGAATTCAAACCTGGTGACTTTGCTTTAGCTAGAGCACTGCTATTGCATGGGTATATAACTGTAAACCTCAGAGATGGGGAGAGTATTTTGACTGGAGAACTAGATGGAAAACTAGGAGAATGAGATGGAAGATGAGGAAGAGCCAGATGGAGAAGAACGAGATGGGTAAGAATGAGATGGAAAGACCAAGATGGGGCAGAACTAAGGTGAGAGAATTAAGATAGAACTTAGAGGGCCAGCAGATAAATGTAGAGAGAAATCAGGCAGAAAGAAGCTAGGCATGGGAACAGAATAGAAGCTGTGTAGAGAGAGAACTGATCGCTCAGATTTATTCACCACCGGTAGAGTCTCTTCTGGGACTCTGGGAGAAAGCTATTGAGGGGCTGGACCCCCATAGCCCTCGGTACTGGGGATTGAATCAATGGCCTGAATGGCACTTTCCTGTTAATGGAGCACCTACTATGTGCCTACTCTGTGCTAAGTGTGTGACACACAGTGGAGATCTTTAGCAGAATTGACAGAACTCTGCAGGATTCGACAGTCAAAGGAGTTCGACAAGCATTGGATGTGAGGATGTCTAATAACAAATAGAGAAGTGTGGAAGATGAGCAGGGTTGCCATGTTTGTTTGGGACAGAGGTCAGCAAACTATGTCCCAAAGTCTGGTCACCTATTTCTACTTGTACTGCTTAAAGGGATGTACATATTTATTTAAAAGTTTCATTGGTGTACAATAATTACACATATTTATGGGGAACAGTGTGCTAATTTGATATATGTATGTGATATAGAATTGTCAACTCCAGATAATTAGCATTCTATCCCAAACATCATTTTGCTCTGTTAGGACCCTCCCCATTCCTCTCTTTTCATCCTCTATCTCTCTCTGAAGCAGGTCTCATTGTATATAGGCCTGGCTGACTTGGAACTTGTCTGGTAGACTGGACTGGCCTTGAACTCATAGACATCTGCCTGCCTCTGCTTCCTGAGTGCTGAGATTAAAGATGTGCGCTACCACATGCAGATCTTTTCAGTCTTTATAAAATAAACAGAAAGTCCCTGTGAACTATAGACACCCTCCTGTACTCTAGAATATCGGAACACATCCCTTCTATCGAAGTGTATTTTCATATAAAATACAAATTAAAAGGGAAGAAGAGGACACAGTGCAAGTGATATAGCAAAGACTCTGGGAGGTCTGTGAAGGAACTGCCTGCAAGCAAACAATGTACTTTCTGGCCCTTGGCAGAAAAATTTGGTGAGGTGGAGTTTAGCACATCAGGGATATCTCTCTAATGGAATGGCATTTACAATGGGAACTTAAGAAATTTGAAAGTTGGATTGGGGAAAAAGTTTTTCCATTTAAGTTTTGTTAGAGAAAACTGAAAAGTATTTTCATCACGGGAAGCTTTATATTGGAACATGGCTCCTTCTCCGGGCCTGGAGGGAGGGAAGTCTATTTAAAGGGCAAGCTACTATAAATAAGTACCCACTGGAACTCTCTAGCCTCCTTTGTGATTCCTCTCATAGATAGTTGGCTTGGTTTTAAAATGCCATCATTTCACTCTCCTTTCCCTGAACCCTGGCTTCCTAAGACGGTAGCCCACACTCGGCTGCACTATTAATGACGTACGGACTTAAGGCGGTTGTACCTCTGCTTTCACGCTGGGCCTCCACTCCCTTTCCATCTCATCTCCTGTGTTGCCCTAACAGCTCTGCATGAAGACCACTGGCTGAAGTTTATAAAGATGTATCTGGTTTAGCCACGGCCATGTTGCTGGTAATTGTGCACAATGTGACGATGTCTCTGTTCCCTCCACCGTGGCTGTCACTGAAGACTGCTTTCTTTTCCACACTGCATGGGCATTCCAGGTCTTTGCTGTGTTCTCACCAGCTGAAAGCTGTGCCCTCCTGGCCATATCCACCCCCATTTGACATTATCAGCTCCACTCTTCATGTAGCAACTGCAATTTGTAATTTCCTTAGAAAGACTCAGTGTGCTGGGGGACGGTTCCCTGATCTCCAGCAGCCTGTGGAATGGAATTGAAGGATGAGAGTTTCCATCCTTCTAAGGAGTCTCTCATCTGCTTCGAGATAAAATAATTTTTGATAACTCCACTGCACTCTAATTTTCCAAATTTATTATCTTAATTTCTCCAGCTAAAGACAGGTTCTAAATGAGTTTAGTAGCGCCATCATTTCAGAGGCGTTAATTTCACATTTCTCTTCCCTGGAGGATAGGCTCGTTTTTCTTCCACTCCTCCCCCAACCTCATCTCAGATGCTCAGCTTGCTCTTCCTGGTGCAGCCCTTGGCTTGGACAGGGAGGTTTGCATGTGAAAGCTCTAGGAAAACCAGGGATGCAGTGATCCCAGACCCCCGGCCAGCATCAAGAGTCTGGGAAAGGCATGAGCTTCTTGGAGCTAAACCTTTATCTGATAAAATGGTGTGTGTGTATGTGTGTGTGTGTGTGTGTGTGTGTGTGTGTGTGTGTGTGTGTGTGTAATTTAACATCTAATTTCTAAGATTTGCCAATTTCCTGGTGAGTCCAGATCAGTCAGGGACACCAATGTCACACCAGCTGTCTGAAAAGAAAGACTTGGATGTAAAAGATTACTAACTGGGTAAGTGAAATGTTTTTTAAAAGCCTGGCTTCAGTGGTGAAAGGAGGCTGTAGCTAGCACCTGTAGGACTGCAGACCTGGAGAGAAGGTACCGGAATTATTATAATTAAACAGACCAGAGAAGGGCTACCCTGGAGCTGTGTCTCAGAAGAAGGGTCCCCGGATGGCTCACCCTGGTGTGAGAGAGGAAGATGGGGGCACAGTGGGGCTCCTGCTAATTGGATTCAGCTGCTACCCTGAGGAGGCATTGCTGCTGTCAGAGTGATGATGATAAAACCATCAGAGGCTCAACAGGATGGAATGAAGAGGACCTCCCTCTTCTCTTCAAGTCGCTGTCTATCATCCTCTGTGGGAGGACTTAGCAGGAAGTAGTAGGAAGTAAGATCCAGAATAGCTTTGGAGCCAGGAGACAATAGCTTAATGCCTGGTGCAGTTTTCTCTTATGGGATAGCAAATGGGGAACCTGGAAGCCACTTCTGGTTAAAAACCTGCCTTGTGTGGTCCTCAGTAGTTTAATTAGACATCTGTGCTTAGGCTTATGTTTAATTTTTATACATTTTTAATTTATTTGTGTGTGTGTGTGTGTGTGTGTGTGTGTGTGTGTGTGTGTGTGTGTGTTGCCATGGCATGCATATGGACATCAGAGGCCAACTTGGGTAATTCAGCTCTCTTCTTCCACCTTGTGAGTCATGGAGCTTGACTTCAAGTTGTTCGGCTTGGTAGTAAGCCTCATTTCCTTCTAAGGCATCTCATGAGGCTTGTTTTTAACCTGGAGAGTTTCTAAGTGAGAAGTCTACAGAACCTCAGCTTTCATGATTTGTATTTCTTTTTCTTTTTTAAAAGTGTTGGAAGATGGCTTGGAGTTCAGCAAACAGTTTATAAATGAGGTGGCTAAGACCCCTCCCACCCAAGAAGGCAAGAGCTTTTTCTTCAAAATCATACACTTGGTAAATGAAATCTCTGGGTTCTGAGGCCAGTGTTCTCACTGTGGTTAAAAGAGGCCAATCCTTTTGCTATTCAAAGTCTTGTTTCTGGACCATTAGGGCCGGCCTCACCTGAGAGCTTCTTAGAGATGCAGGAACTCAGGTTCCCTCCTCTGTCACACGCACAGACACAGAGCTATTTATGATTATCTCCTACACTTTAGCACATTAACTATACTCCATTCATACTCAACTACATGCCAGTGGTTGCCCAGACACACCAGAGTTTCTTTTTGCCTTCCTGGATTTGCATGTGTCACTGGACGTTGTCTTGTATGTATATGGTTATGACGTGTGGGTGTGTACATGTGTGTGCATTCAAGTATATGAGTGCAGGCATGTTCATACTATGCTGTGTACGTGGAGATCAGAGGACAAACTGGGCTTCCACCCTATTTGAGACAAGGCTGTTTTGTTGTTTTCTACTGCCCATGCCAGGCTAGCTGGCCCATGAGCTTCTAGAATTCTCCTGTCTCTGTTTCCCATCTAGGATTACAAACATACACTTTCATGTTGGTTTTATAGATATGTAAAATCAGATCTTTATGCTTGTATGAAAAACATTTTACTCACTGAGCCACTTTTCCAGCCCCAGGCACAATCTTTAATGCCCACTTCAAGAAGAGCAGAGTATTTCTCTCTTGGAAGCCTTCCCACACGGAGTGAAATTCCTTTTCCATGTTTTAATAATACTTGACTCAAACATTTTCTCACTTGGTGATGATCATATATTTTATTGTTTCTCTCCTTGGAATGAAGGACCTATTCCCCACTTAGCAGGTCATCCTGGAGGTGAGTAATGAAGAAGAATGGACTAAAACAGAGACAAGATATCTAGCCAATGTTTGCTACAAGGAGCCGTAATGTGTAATAGCTCCAGGCTCATTTTTTCAAAGATAGGCAAAACTGATAAACTTTTAGCTGACCTAAGGAAAAAGACAGCAGACTCGCAAAAAGAAATGGAAGAGGAGACATTACAGCTGACACAATACAGAAATATAAAAGGTAATAACAGACCACTGTGAACAAGTATGTGTCAACAAATTAGATAACCAAAGAATAGATAAACCCATAGAAGCATACTGCTAAGACCAAATCACAAGAAGAAGCAGGAACTCTGAAGAGACTAAACATTAGTAGAGACTGAATCAGTAATCAAGCACTTGTCAATACAATAGAACCTAAGATTTGATGTCTTCACCAGTGACTCCCACCAAATAGCTGAAGAACTAATGGCAATCTTTCTTAAACTCTTCCCCCAAATTTTAAGCATCTCAAAACTCACTTTTAAGAAGCCAGCATCACTATGGTACCAAAGTCATGCTATGAGGTAAACCCCCAGCGACCACTGCACAGACTCTCTCAAAGCTGAAAGGAAACTATTTGCTGACCAGCAGCTGCATGGAGGAACTTGCCCAAATCATGCAGCCCTGAGCCTTACAGCTCTTGATGTTTTATGCACAAAACCCACGTCCTGGTTTATACACTTTAGCCAGCAAGAAAAGTTAGAAAGAAACAAAACTACAAAAACTAAAAAAGCAAGGTTGGTACTGTTAGGGAGCTTCCCGGCTCCATCCTGACAACATTGACTGATCCTTTTTTCCTGTTTTGGCAACCATTGCTGCCTCTGTGCCGGGCCTCAAGGCCTGAATGGTGCTTCTATCATGGAGACAACTGTGCTAAGGTCTGAGGGCCTGGTACAGTCAAAGAAAACTTAAGGAAAGATGATTATAGGCCAATGTCCCTGATTAGCCTTGATAGAAAAATTCTCAACAAAATATTACCAAATCATTCCCAAATCAATATGACAGCAAATTTGCAAGATAAATACAATATGATCAAGTGGAGGGTTTTTTTTTTCCTTGCGATGCAAAGACAGTTCAATATATATGTTTTACTTAGGGTTGCTATGGATATGATGAAACACTATGACCAAAAGCAACTTGAAGAGGAGAGAGTGGATGTGGCTAATGCTTCCACAACCATAGTCCATCGCTGAAGGAAGTCAGGACAGGAACTCACACAGGGGAGGAACCTGGAGGCAGGAGCTGATGCAGAGGCCATGGAGGAGTGCTGCTTACTGACTTGCTCCTCATGGCTTGCTCAGCTTGCCTTCTTACAGAACCCGGGACCACCAGCCCAGGGTAACACCATCTACAGTGATCTGGACCTTCCCACATCAACCACTAATTAAATATATATTTAATATTTATTAAATTATTAATTTTATTTAAAAATTAATATTTATTAAATATTTACTAAAGCGAGGTTGTAAGCATATAGCCTGACCTTAAGGAGGCATTTTCTGAATTGGGACTTCCTTCTCTCAGTTGACTATAGATGTGTCAAACGGACACAAAGCTATCCAGTACAACGATTAAACACTTACAGCAAATCAGGTAAAGAAAGGATGCACGTCACCATATTAAAAGTTGTGAGTGACAAGCTCAGAGCCAGTATCATGCTTAATAGTGAAAACTTCCTAGTGAGACCAGGAACAAGGTCAGGGCGCTCTCTACTCCTTTCTCTTAGTACTGGAATATCGTAGTCAGAGCATTCAGGCAAGAACACTAAATGAAAGCCATCTAAATTAGGAAGGAAGAAACGAAAGTATCTATTTGCTGATGGAATAACCCTATAGCCAAAACAAAGCAAAACAAAACACCCAAACAAACAAACAAAAAAATAAAACAACCCTAAACACCATAAAAGCAACTTGTTATATATAACTAATGAACAAATTCAGTTAAGTATGGGGAATCCATATGCAAAAATCAGTAGTCTATCTATTTGTGAAAAATGAGGTATCTAAAAAAAAAGAAATTCAAATCAATGCCATTTACAATAGCATCAACAAATACTTCAGAATACATTTAAGCAAGGACAGAAAAAAGCCATACATTAAACTATAAAGCACTGAAGAAGATGTTGTAGATGACATAAATAAGTGGGCAGGTATCTCTTGTTCATAGATTGAAAGAACTGACATGTTAAAGTCCTCATACTATCTACAACACAACCCTTATCAAAATTCCAGCGGCATTTTTTCTCAGTGTTATGAAAAATGTGTAAAGTTTGTATGGAACACAAGACACTGAATAGCCCAAGAAATCTTGAGATAAAAGAACAAAGTCGATGACATCACACTACCCCTTCTTTATTTATGTTTCAAAACTATAAAGATCGAGGCAGAATGGTACTGGCACAGAAATAAAGAACTCATGGAAGAGAATCATAACCTAGCAATAAAAACAAAAATTTATGGTTGATTGGTCTTTTAAATGTGTATATTTAAATTTATTAATGTGAATGGGTGTTTTGCCTGCATTACATGTGTGCCTGGTGCTGGTACCTGAGGAGGTCAGAAGAGGGTGTTGGGTCCCCTGGAACTGGAGGTACAGATGGTTTTGAGCTGCCGTGTAGGTGCTGGGAATTGAACCCAGGTCCTCTGGAAGAGCAGCCAGTGCTTTAATGCACAGAGACATCTCTTCAGCCCCATGGTGGATTGGTCTTTGGGAAAGATGCCAATAAAATGGTACAAGGGCAGGACAGTCTGGAGAATAAACAGTGTGGGCGAACAAGAGATACCCACATGCAGAGGAATGAAATGGGACTCACCACACGTTGTCATAAATTATATAACTGTATTTCTCTAAAGAAGTTCAAACACTGAGCCTGAAAAATGTTGCTCATGGGTGTATGTCAGTCAGTTGATGCTATTGCCAGTTGCTGTTTTACATTTACATTATTTTTTTCCTTTGCCACATTTCCCATACAATTTACCCTGGAAAGTCTCTCTTTAAATCTCATATCTCATGTGAGGGCCTTTGAAGTACAATTTTCTTGTCTAAAGGTGAAATCACAGCGTTCTCTCATCTATTGATTGTGAGGCTAAAATAGAAGCCTTTAGAATGGTATGATAATCCTAATTTTTGGGCAATCTGTGTTGATATGTACACATGCATACATAAGCTTATTGTTTTGTTACAATAGTAGCATGTGTAGAAAATCCCCTTTGGAAAGTTGCTGATTTGCCATGGGAATCTTGTTCCATCCCCCTTTTAATGTGGCTGACATGGGATTTCTTTCTTTTTCTTTTTCTTTTTTTTTTTTTTTTTTTGGTTTTTTCGAGACAGGGTTTCTCTGTGTAGCTTTGCGCCTTTCCTGGAACTCACTTGGTAGCCCAGGCTGGCCTCGAACTCACAGAGATCCGCCTGCCTCTGCCTCCCGAGTGCTGGGATTAAAGGCGTGCGCCACCACCACCGGGCCTGACATGGGATTTCTATGATGAGTAAATTGAACATTGGGTGACCGATGCTCACAACCAGCACCAGGCTGGTCTCTCAAATTCATGAATTATTTTACTACAGAGCCTGAGGGTGGAGTAGAAGGTAATTAATGCTCTCTAAAGTCTTCTCTTCTCTCTTTACCCCTTGTCTTTTTCTTTTTCACAGGGGTGATAGTCTACCTAGGAATGATGGCAGGAGCCTTCATCCTGGGGGGTCTGGCCGATAAGCTGGGAAGGAAGAGAGTCCTGAGCATGTCCTTGGCCATCAATGCCTCCTTCGCCTCCCTCTCCTCCTTCGTGCAGGGATATGGAGCCTTCCTCTTCTGCAGACTCATCTCAGGCATAGGGTATGCACCGGCTCTCCACCACAAATCCATCTCCTCTGGCCTCTAGGTGCATGTGATAGCTCACGAAGCACTCGGATTAAATGTTTTTGTTTGATTTTAAAGATATGACATTAAAGTTAAGGGCAGACAAGATGGCTCAGTGGGTAGAAGTGCCTGCCACCAAGCCTGATGACCTAAGTTTAATGCCTAGAATGTACCTGGTGGAAGCAGAGAATCAACTCCCACAAGTTGTCATCCAACCCCTGTGTATCATACCATGTCTTGTGTGTACATGCACACACATAATAAACAAATAAGTAAGTAAATAAATTAATTAATGCAATAACTTTTAAAAATGCCAAACAACCCAAGATTGCTTTCCAAATGTAGGAGAAGCCTGGTCATTGCTGGTCTCCTAAATTAATAGGCTTTTACCAGCGTCTAAATGTGCAGTAGAAGGCAATTTGGTTTCTGTTGTGACCTTTTGTTAGTATATTACTTGATGGCCTCTTTCTGGTGTTTTCTTTCTTCAGTATTGGGGGCTCTCTGCCAATTGTTTTTGCCTACTTTTCCGAGTTCTTATCACGGGAGAAACGAGGTGAACACCTTAGCTGGCTGGGCATCTTCTGGATGACTGGGGGCATCTATGCATCTGCCATGGCCTGGAGCATCATTCCACACTACGGTGAGCCACTGACTTAAGATAGCTTCCAAGTTCTCTGTTTCTATGGCAACTGCATCAAACAAATGCCTGACCTCAACCTTATTCCCTATCTTGTACAGTTTCTGTATGTGATATTTTTTTTTTAAAAAGAAGAATTTAAAATGTTGAAGACAAATTGTTAATTTCAATTTAGAAACAATATCATCCCTTCTCCTCTCCTTTTTTCACTCTTTCTCCTCCCCCACCTCCTTCTCTCCCTCTCTTTTAAATTTTCTTTTACTGATGTCTTGGAGTGTGTTCTCATGTGTGTACCCATGAAGGTTAGAGGACCACTTGGGAGATTCAGTTTTCTACGCATACAACCTTAATTTTCTCTAACCCCCTTCACTTCAGTGAGTCAGGCTTTGGGAGTCTCATTTTATAGATGAGAAATGTCACAAAAGTCGAGAGAAATGGCTGACTTACCCAAGGTGACACGCCAGAGATAGGATCGGGCTAGAAGCCAGATGTTCCTCTAGGTCCAGCCCACTTCTTACACACTTTCCATTTTTTCTTTCTTTTCAAGTTTTGGGTAGCATACAGAACAATGGGTTTCATTCTGGCATCTTCACACTTACTTGTTATTTTACTTGTTCTTATGAATTCCCCTCCCCTTGGCCCTCATCTGTTGACTAGTTCCTTTCCCCTAGTTAGTGCCCACCCCGATTCCTTATCACATGCATTCCATGGCTCTCTTCGATCTTCCGTCTCTTTTAATAGCTCTTCCTCCTTTCTCATGATCCACATACATATAAACAGACACATGCATGCACACACATACATGCACATACACATATACATATAAACACATACAAGCACACACATATAAACACACACATATATAAACACACATGTACACACATTTTCTTTTCTCTAGTTACCTTTTTTCCTTTTCTATTTTATTTTTAAATTCTTGATATTATAACATAATTACATTATTTCTTCCTCTCTTTCTTCCTCCAAGCCTTTTCATGTACCTACTTGCTTTCTCTCAGATTCATGGCCTCTTTTTCTTTAATTTTTGTTACATGAGTGTGTTTCTAAATATGACTATAACCTTTTTGTTCCATACAATGTTTCTTTTATGTATATGTTTCAGGGTATGTGTAAGAGAAAGTATGAGTTCTTTGTTTTTCTGGTTTATTTCACTTAATGCAGAGATTTACAGTTACATCAATTTCCCTGCAAATGTCACCATTTTTTTCTTTATGGATGCATAATTGCCACTGTGTATACATTCCACATTGCCTTCATTCCATTCATCTGTTGATGGACATGTAGGTTGGTTCCATTTCCTGACTATTGTGGCTATTGTAGCAATAGCATGGATGTCCGAGTGTATCTGTGGTGTACCTACTTAGAGTCCTTAGGGTATGTATCCAGGAGTGGGAGAGCTGGGCTGTATGGTAGTTCTGTTGCTGTTTTAAAGAAAGTAAATACTGATTTCTATAATAGGCATTCAAAGTAACATTTCCATCATCCATGAAGCAGGTTCCTGTTTGCCTACACTATTGTCAAAATTTGTTGTTGTTGTTGTTGTTGTTGATTTTCTTGAATCTCAAAGAGATTTTAATTTGTGGCCGAGGATGTTGAACACGTTTTCTGGTCCTTATTGGTCGTTTGTTCTTCTTTTAAGAATGATCCATTCAGTTCATTAGCCCATTAGTTAACTGGATGATTTGGGTTTGTTGATGATTACTTAACCGGATGCTTGGTTATTCTAGCTCTGCATGTACTCTAATATGACTCTGCTGTCTGGTGTGTAGTAAAAAAAGAGATTTGTGTTCTGCAGCAGCCTCTTCTCTTCAGTGCTTTTTTCCTTTTGTTGTACCAACGCTTTAATTTTGTGTGACTCACCTGTCAGCTCTCGGGATTGTTGGGTCCTTTTCAGGAACTCCCTGCCGATGCCCACATCCTCAAGTATTTTACCTGTTTTCCTCTAGCAGGTTTATGTGTCTCATTGAAGCCTTTGATCATTTTGAATTGACTTTTGTGCAGGTTGAGAGGTGT
>CABHPR010110449.1:10716-25638 GCA_902168415.1 Peromyscus melanophrys
AAGGAAGGAAGGAAGGAAGGAAGGAAGGAAGGAAGGAAGGAAGGAAGGAAGGAAGGAAGGAAGAAAAGCAAGTAGAGTGTGTGCTTTTGCATTTGAATCATGCCATTGGAACATCACTACTGAAATCACTGGGCTCTGTTTTCTGAACAACACCGGTTTGCATTTGTAGAGCTCTTCCATAAGTCATCCCCAGGCCTTCAGCTGCTATAAAATGAAGATGGAGCTAGGCCAGGGTGGTGACTGCAAACTCTCTGAGTCCTCACTGTGTTGTGTTTTCTGTCTCTCCTTCTTGATGCTGGCCATCTTGAGACTTCTTCAGTCAGTGTAAATAAAAAACTATCACTACATGATTCCTGAAGGCAGATCATTAGAACAAATGCACGTCTGCCTTGCACACCAGAGCGTTCATCTGCTCTTGGAACCTTGAACTACCATGTAGGATGTGCCAATTGTCCTGAGGCCACCACGCTGAAGCCAACCTTCTAGACACCCCTACCTCAGCACCATGTATGTGAACAGAGACTGTTGTGTCCTCCAGACCATCCCCTACCACCACCCTAATATGAGTAATTCATATGGGTGCCACCTAAAGGGGAAGAACCAGTCATTCTTCCTGAATCCCCAACTCCTGAAATTGGGCATAAGAGACAATGGCTATTATCTTAGGCTGCTAACTTTTGCAGCATTTCTCTGCCAGCTATGAGAAGCTGAAATGATGAGTGGTGAAATGTGGTGGTATTGTGCTCCCTAAAATATTGTGCACCCTAATAAACTTATCTGGAGTCAGAGAACAGAACAGCAACTAGATACAAAGGCTAGAAAATGGTGGCACTCGCACCTTTAATCCTAGCATTCCAGAGGCAGAAATCCCTCTGAATCTCTGTAAATTCAAGGCCACATTGAAAACAGCCAGGCATGGTGACTCACACCTTTAATCCCAAAAAGTGAGCCTTTAATCCCAAGAAGTGATGGCAGAAAGCAGAAAGGTATATAAGGCGTGAGGACAAGGAACCTAGAGCTGGTTAAGCTTTCAGGCTTTCGAGAAGCAGTTCAGCTGAGATCCATTCGGATGAGGACTCAGAGGCTTCCAGTCTGAGAAAACAGGATCAGCTGAAGAATCGGCAAGGTGAGGAAGCTGTGGCTTGTTCTGCTTCTCTGATCTTCCAGCATTCACCCCAATAACTGGCCTTGGGTTTGTTTTTATTAATAAGATCTTTTAAGATTCCTGCTACAGATCCAGACATGTCAAGGCTCCTTTTCAGCTCTGACATTGCAGGACCTACCAGAAAGACACAAAAGCATGGCTTCCTTGTTTTCCATGGCTCAAGAATCTTCTCTATTTCTCTATGAAGACCTTTAACTGTATCATATCAGAAAGTAATTTCTCTCCATTCAAAAGACAACTTCTGGAACTATTCAGACAATGTGCCTTGTTAGTGCTTATAAAGGAATAGATTATGTACTCTTAACTGTTTCAAAAAACCAATCCAAGACTTCCTTTAACCATCTGGATGCCAAGGTAGAAGCCACCATCAGCAACATCAGCTCCTACATCCTGACTGCCAGAGTATTGTTTCTATTTATTAAGTAAAGTTGGAGATTATTAAGAAAATGTTTTCATTTAGATTTAAGAGAGAAAGAGAGACAAATAGAGAAGAGATGAAAGAGAAGAGAGGATGGGAAGGGGAGGAGGAGAAGGAGGAAGGGGAAGACTCCCAGAGAAGCATGTCAAGAAGCATTTCAAATCTTCATCACATTTCAAGATTTCCATTTCTCCTCAGGTCAATTGGCAGACACTTCTAAATACTGGATATATAAATATGAATATCACACAATAATTATCTTCTAAGAACTTGAGATCTTTTGGAAATACATAAAGAAAAGTAGATAGTTTCGATATGCATGACTCAATACTGAAAACAGGTACAGATCTTCAGCAGAGATCAAGTGAGGTCTCATGGAGACAGTAGACCTTGAGCGGAATCTTGGAAAAATGACCATAAAGACAGCATGGATGATTGCGAGGAGTCTGTCAATCACATGGCCTGTGGAAGGAAGCAGATGGGGCTCAAGTGGTAGCTTTGCCTACACCTTTTCTCTGTCCTCTCCCCAAAATTAGCTCTAGCTGTGTGTGCTAGTCTCTTGCCCTTCAGTTAGACTCTAGGAAGTCATGCTGCTTTCTTGGCATTTCCTTCTACTCTGACTTGAGACACCCTGTGGATGGTCTACTCTAGCAATGCAGCAGCCTGTCTGCAAGATGCTTGATGATTCTTGGCAGCTGACAGGCCTAGAAGCTCTTCTACCTATTTGCATATGTGGCTCCTATTTGCATATGTGACTCCTATTTGCATATGTGGTCTCTCTCTTCTTCCTTTTCTGTCTTGCAATCTCTCACTCTGGGTTTTAAGTGACCTTAGACCCTGTTCTATGCTAAATCTGATAACTAGAAAATCTTACAGAGACAAAGTCCAAAACAGATGCGCAGTTGTGAAGGAGGATCAGCAAAGACAAGCAGAAAACACATTATTCTGTAGCATGGAGCCCATCTCTGCAAGATTCAGTTGTTCTTGTTGTTGAATCTAATCTATTTCTGTTTCTTAAAGCACCTTCATGGTCAACTGACTGATCTCATGCCTTAGGATAAAAATACCCACTTTCTGTCTAGGAAACCCCAGAGATTCCAAAAAATCCTTTGTAAATCAAAAACTCCACCTTTTACCTTCCCCCTATTGCTCTCCAAAAACTCAGTAAGACTTCCCCACCACCTGGAAGACATCTGTGTGTGGGAGAGGCTTCTCATGGATTAAGGAGAATGTCCTGGAGACAAATAAGTCCCGCTACCTCCCGTTTCCTCTGAGAGCATCATCTAGGATCAATAGATGTTTTTAATCTATTTCCAAAGAATAATTCAACTTCTGAGGAAAAATATTAATTCTAGATTTTTAGCATTCCAGAACACCAATCTTCAAAGACATCTATCAGATCCTCAAAACACAACACAAAAGACCAGTTATTTTTATTTAAACCTAAAAAGAAAAAGTGCCACTTGGAACTTTGATTGGGAGGGGCCATCCTAATGCCCCCCACAGGAGCCTCAAAACCTCAAGGCTTTTGCAACCTCTGCCATTGGTTCCAATATCTGCTGTACTTTGAATTCTTTGTTCTTTAAAGAATTGAATAAATAGTGTTCAAAGACAAAAGAGCATGAAGCCAAAACATGATGCAGTCTCAGTTTATCAATTTGTTTTCCTGTGTCTGCAGATTTAATTTTACAAGTGGTGGGGGAAACTATCCACTCTGTCTCACAGGATTCTCGAGTGACTAATTAGATTCTGCCTTTGGATGCGGGAAACTTTAAATCTTTACCTTCTTCGTGTGAAAGTGAAGAGAGTCTTGCAATGGAGGCTCAGTGGCTCCTCAACAGGACTGGAAGTAACCCCTCTGTCTCAGATGAGTTTCTGAGGCTGTGATCAAGCACCATGACAAGCAGCTTGTGGAGGAATCCGTTGTCCAGGGAAGTCAGGGCAGGAAATCAAGTCATTATCTTTTAAGCTCCTAGCAAATAGCCCACTGAACTCTGACCACTCAATGACTTTTCCAGCCCAAAGTTCAGATATCACCACAATCATCCCCAAAACACACAATCAGGTCTGTCACAACAATAGCTCATGACCTGGTACCAATTTCTGTGTTAGTTTCATTTCTGTTGCTGTGATAAAGCACCATGACCAAGGCAACTTATAAAAGAAAGTGTTTAATTGGGCTTATGGTTCCCGAGGGTTAGAGTCCATAATGGCAAAGCTAAGGCATGGTGACAAGCTCACATCTTGACCTATACCACCATGCAGTAAATGGTGGGAGTATTTTGAAACCTCAAGGCCTGCTCCCAGTGACACAATATTTGAGTTTATGAGCCTGTGGAAGCTGTTCTCATTGAAACCACTGCTGTGGGATGTCCTGTATGTTGTGAATAAATAAAACGCTGATTGGGGGTTGGGGATTTAGCTCAGTGGTAGAATGCTTGCCTAGCAAGCACAAAGCCCTGGGTTCCATCCTCAGCTCTGGAAAATTAAAAAAAAAAAAAAAAAAAACGCTGATTGGGCTGTAGCCAGGCGGGAAGTATAGGATAGGCGGGACAAACAGAGAGGAGAGGTTGGGAGGTGGAAGCTGGGAGAGACGCCAGCCTGCCATCCAGGGAACAACATATAAAGGCAACAGGTAAAGCCATGGAACACATGGCAACATAGATTAACAGAAATGGGCTGAGTTTAAGTGTAAGAGCTAGTCAGTGGTAGGCCTGAGCTAATGGCCCAGCAGTTTAATTAATATGTTTCTGAGTGATTATTTTATAAGTGGTTGCAGGGTCCGTGGTGCTGGGGAGGACTGGAGAAAACTCCAGCTATAAACCACCACACTATCCTGCTCACTATAGAACAACCAGCTCACAAAGCTACCTCTCTGCCTACAACAGGGTCTGGCATGGAACTGGCCATGAACAGAGAGAGCAAGGCACACAGTGACTTCCCTGGAGAAAGCAGCCTGCCAGCTCCCACTTCTGTGTTTTCACATGATGTAAATCACATCATACTCTACCTCCGTATACTGGGTCTACTTTGAGGAGAGAGCACCAGAGAGTTCTCTGTTACTCTAATCTTTCTTCTTCAACCTTCTTTACTCTCTGTGATATGATTTTCTTTACAAAAAAAGACACTGATCCAATGTAGTCAGTTTTCCAGGTAGAGAGGTATAATACCAGAGCCCCTTCATTCTTCTATTTAATACCTAACGGTGAATGAGATGCCATCCACATGCTTGTGAGTTTGACATAGATCTCTATGTAAAGAATCGTGTCCCCTGTCATCCCCTGCTTTTTTAACTCCCCTAAGAACACCATAAACAGGTGATCAGAGCCAGCCCAAGACCCCTCACTAAGAGCCAGATCCTTTTCCTGCCCCTTCCCGTCATGTGTGGTGATATCTCCTTTACCTTCCAGATCTCTGCTCTAGGTCTAAGCCCAAAGGCAGGCATGAGACTCAAGCCACATGTGTTCAGCACAGGACTCGACGTGAGCAGAGCCAAACTCTAAAATAAAGCAGAACAGAACACGAAACACTTGCATTGGTTTTTAATCCTTCCCCTTCCCTGGTCACTCTTCCTGATTACTGTGTATCTTTCAGTATTTCTAAGCAACACAAGCGGTTTTGTTTCTGCTGTTTCCTGTCACTTGTCTGCAGACAGCCTAAGAGAGGGAAGCAGAGGGAGGACGGTCCTCGTGCTGGAGGTGGGTATCATGGCTGCCATCATGTCTCCTAGACTCACAGTCTGCTCAAACATTTTCATTAGCTTTATCGTGTTCTTATTTGTAACCCACACATATTTATGCATTTTTTAGGCATAGACTTATTCAGTACAAGTGTATCCTGGACAAAGGTCACACCAGGGTGACTAGCACATTCATCCCCTGGGGCAGTGACCTCTTCTCTATGCTAAGAACTGTGGTGGGTTTACATGAGAATGTCCCCCACAGGCTCAGGTATCTGAACATTTGGTCTTTAGTTGATGGCACTGTTTGGGAAAGTGATGGACCTTGTTGGAAGAAGTACATCGCTAGGGGCAGGCTCATATAGAAAGATGTGAGCTCTCAGCTTCCTGCTCCAGCCACTCTGCCCACCTCTTACTACCGTGCCTTCCGGCCATGATGGATTTTTGTGGTGATATTTTGTTTGTGCTCTCACAAAGCTTGCTTGGAGATCAGAGAAGCAGAGCAGCCAGCCACCAGAGAGACTTCTTACCTCTACTGAATCCTCAGACCAAAAAGGCTGAGCTCCTGTCTCCACTCCACCTTATCACTTCCTCTCTCGGCCGAACCATATCACTTCCTTTCTCCTCTCAAGTGACAGGATTAAAGGTGTGTGCCACCACTGCCTGGCCTCTAGTGGCTTAGCTCTGCATGCTGATCTCCAAGCAAGCTTTATTTGTGAGAGCACAAACAAAATAACACAACAGACTCTTATCTCTCCGGAACCATAAGTTAAGTAAATCCTTTGCTTTGGGTTGCTTTGGGTCATGATATTTCATCACAGTAAGAGAAAAGTAAAAAAGGACCTTCATACTCTTTTCTTAAACCCTTGTAAAATATAGTTACCTTACTATATAGAACTCTATAAGTGGTTTCTTCTAACTACATATAAATTAGTACAGCCATTCTGGAAAACAATATGGAGTCTCCTTTAAAAAACCTGAAAACAGAACTTCATATGAGCCAGCATTCCACTATTGAGGATACATCCAAGGAAAATGAAGCCATTATACAAAATATTTTTTACAAACAATGTATGGGACAATAATGTCTGCAGGCTACATTGTCTGTGACTGCTTATTTAAGAACCCCCCTTAAAGCATTGCAAAACTTTATTGATATGTAGGAATGCAAACAGAGACCACAGACATACCTCTGCCTTGTCTCCCAGTCTGTCGTTCAAGAAAATTTAAAAACACAGAGAATATCATGGACAGTTTGACTAAATACTAGTTTCTTTTCTAAAAATGTATACACAGTTGGACATTTATAAGGAAAGGAAATAAGACACTCAATCAAATACATCCTGTACAAAAACTTACTGGAAATGGATTGCAGAAGGAGCACATGGTGGCACAGGCCTGTAATACCAGCGTTTGAGAGATTTAGACAGGAAGGCAGGTGTTGGGCCCGGGGCTAAGTGAGACTCTGGGTCAAAACAAGATAGAGCAGGGATGTATATGTAAAAGGATAAAACACTGGGAGTTTAAACACAGAATAAAGGTTAAAGAAAGGGCTCAGAATTTAAGAGCATGTACTGCTCTGGCAAAGGGCTTGGGTCAGTTCCCAGTACCTACATGGCAGCTCCTATCTGTAACTCTAGAGGAATCTACTGCCCTCTTCTGGCCTAAGAAGACTACTTCATTCCTGTGGCACACATACACTCACGTATGCTCACACACATATACACATAAATAAAAATTTCAAAATAAAACATAGAAAAAAATCTTGAGATTTAAAAAGTATAATTCATAAGAAAAAAGTTGATATATCACACTTCACCAGCTTTAAAATATTTTTCTATGGGAAGCTTGTTAACAGGATAAAAATAAATTAAAGTGAATGCATTTTCATACTACATAGTCAGCTAGGGAACTTATGTGTAGACTACATAAAGAGCCCTCAAAACTCAATGTTTTTTAAAATCCCGGTTAGAAAATGGGCTTGAATTGGAACACTTATTTCTCTGAAGAGGAAACTCTCTCTCTCTCTCTCTCTCTCTCTCTCTCTCTCTCTCTCTCTCTATATATATATATATATATATATATATATATATATATATATATATTTCTCTGTATTTCTCTCTCTCTTTCACACACACACACACACACACACACACACACACACACACACACACACCACATCAAATGAATGCAGTGGTTTGAGTGAGAAATGTTCCCATAGGTTCCCATATTTGAACACTTGATCCCCAAGTGGTGACTCTGTTTGGGGAAGTTGTGGAACCTTTAGAAAGGGTGACCTTGCTGGCAGAAGTGCATCACTTCAGGTGAGCCTTGAGGTTTTGTGGCTTTGGTGGGTCAGGGATGGCTGGGGTGCAGGGGAGCCATGCAGGATTAGCATGAGCATGTCTTTGGGTGAACATTCAGTTTTGCATCTTAAGTGAAGATTCCAGTTCTGTGAAGCCACACATGTGATGGACTGATATACAGTACTACACACAGAAACAGCACATAAAGAGCTGCAGAATCTAAATCAGATCTGTAGATTATGCCTGTGTCAGTTTTCTGGTTGACATTGTCTATAATTACACACAGTGTCAGCCTTGGGGGAGACAGAGTTGAAGGCTCAGGGAAATTCCCGATATATTTCTATGCAAGTATCTCTGAGTCAGAAACTTCACAGTGTTGGTCATTAGTATAAGAAATTATTTACACTTTGCTTTGCAAAAGAGCACAAAATACAGTGCATCGTGATACCAGGCTAACTCCTCTCTTTCCTTTCAAACTAGATTGCACTCAATCAATTTTATGTGATAGCTTTCACAGTTACTGACTAATCCAGTGGCCTCCGAAGAAAGTAAACCACACATCGCAGTAACAAAAGGGGCTTTGTCATTCTGTAAAATCCCATCGTTTCTGGAGTTTCCCCCAGTGTTAAGCAAACTGAGTCACCTGCCTTAAAGAACTGGGGATAATGGAATGCTCTAAAGATGGTGGGAGTGGCGTGAAAAACCAGCGGCTCCAAGAAACGCCCCTAATTCCGATAAACTTATTTCCCGTCATGTAAGTTCAAAGCTGGACTTCCTCTCTGGGGAGGGGTCCTCTCAACCCTTTGCGCTGTCTGTCTGTCTGTCTTACTCCACCTTCAATCCAAGTTTACTCCGGACTAGCCCAGCTTCAGACTAGTGGTCTTCAGTGGTCACCGAGCTGAATAGTTGCCTTCCCATCCATCCCTGGAGTGTCCTTCCCTTTAGGCTTAGTCAGTTAGCTCCACCCAGAGTAGGGAGGGGGCTGGGAAAGGTGGTTTAGCTGAACGGACTTGGTGCCTTGGTAACCTTTCCCATGAGAGCAGAATCTTCCATAAAATGAGTGAGGAGGAGCTTAGTCAGGCTTCACAGGCTTGAGCTCACTGGAGGGTGAGACATGGAAAGTTCTGTGTGGAAACTCCATTTCCTGGCCTTAAGGAGAACTGTAACATGTTGACACAAAGAAAGATCTGGAAATGTGCTCCTGGTTGCTGTATCACTCAGTGTTTTGATGGCTATTTTTCTTGTTATGTATTTTCCTAATAATTATTTGTTGCAAGTAGCAGTTCCTCATTGTAAATTATTCAGGCCTAAACTTGTTCCATCCACTTCTGAAAGACGGACTGATTTGCCCACAGAGCCAAAAGAGGGTTAAAGCCTCCCACTGGTACCTCTCAAGCTGTGTACAGAGTAACTTCCAGAACATGGGATTTTCTAAACGTCCTTCTCAGTATCCAGAAAACTATCAGAACTAGCAAGGAAGAAATTCAGCAGAACTCTGGGTGAGTGGATCCAATTTCACATCTTTTTCTTGGCTCCAGCCTCTACTTACTCACTATAGCACAGGTGGGTTATAAAAGTCTTAGTCATTACACCCAGAACAAGAAGAGTAGCTTCAGAATACTTGAAAGTTCCTTCTTGAAAACATGTTGCTAAAAGCAAAGCAGATTATTCCATTCAACGCTGCATCTAAGGACCATGCCAAAGCGCCACCCTTCCCCAGACCATCCCACAAAATCCTCTCTATATCCATGGTGCTTTCCATAAATCAAATGCCTGACCCCAGCTGCTCATGTCAGGCTTTATAGAAGTCTCCTATGCATGGCATCTGTCTGGTTCTCCAAAATCGCTCTTCTCCAGTTGGAGACAAGTACCAGATACTGCTTCACACTCATCACCTCAGGCTTCAGACATGCTTCTGCAGAGTTAAAACAACTGTCATTGTCTGTTCTCTCTTTTCTAGATGGAAGAACAGCAAAAGCTGAGCTCCTGCCAGAGGTCTAGTTAAAATATCAGTGGCCACCTTACATCCGCTCTCCACCACATCTGCCACTGAAAATTAATCCCCACAGCAAGCATGTCCCATTGCATTTAACCTTTTTATTTATTTATATAGACCAGACTATGCATTCATTTTATTGGATTTTTACAAATGAATACAATGAGATAATGCACTAGATGATACCAAAATCTTCTATTCATCTCTGTCAACTCTCCTGTTCATTCATGAATATGATCCTGGTGAGGATATATGGTTCTATTGCATCTGTAGTTGATGTTTACATTTTGGTAACTAAGCCAGAGCTTCCTGGCCCAGGTACCTGTGCCCAAGTGTTAGTCTCCTCACCTCTTCAGTGTTTATCAACAGCAGGTCTAGGCTTCAGAGATGCTGAGCAAAATGTCGAGAAAATGATCCCAGTATACACTAACACGTTTATATTTCATTTCCTGGGTTACAGAATGTTAAAAAGCCATAATTGTTTTCTCTAAAGAAACGATTAATGGCCCCTTTTAAAATGTATGAGTCACACAGCTGTCACATTAACTTTTAAAGGACCTCAGGAGTCCAGGACTAGAGAGGGACAACCAAGCGCCCACAGTTGGGATGCCTGCAGTCTCCAGCGACCTCCAAAGACTCGCTGTGCAGAGCCTGCTTTAGGGCAGTTCTGTTCTCACACCTTTAACAGAAATTTCTGGAATGAGCTTCATAATATTTGCTGTGACCCACAAGCAAAAGAGCACAGAGTGCAGAGCTCTTTAGTGCTTTGGTGTGATCCCCAGGGTCTGATGCCACTTGTTTCTCATGGCCATGGATTACCCTGATAACTGACACACACTTAGTCAGGACAAAAGTAGGCCAAGATGTAAATCATTGAACATTTAAATAACCAATGGGAGAGAATGTTTGTTCATCAGGAAAACGCTGAGGACCCAGCACTTGGTCAGTAATTTGCATATGCAGTGAATCCACTGGGTTTTCATTCCTTCATGGAGTCACCAAGTGATTTTTGGTGATGCTATGTGTGCTGTGTCCAGAGTGACATTTTAAAATTGTTTGTTATCACATTCATTCATTCATTCATTTATTCATTCATTCATTCATTTATTCAGCTATCTAGTTACTCACAGAAAATGTTTGCTGCTGGCTGGCACAGTGTCTATGAGGAAGTTGGAGATCAACTTGTAGGAGCTGGTTTTCTCATTTCCACCAGGTGAGTTCTAAGGTTCAAACTCAGGTCATCAGGCTTAGCAGCAAGCCCCTGAACCCACCTAGCCATCTCCCCAGCCCCCAAGGGATTTTAAAAATAATTTTCTGTAGATGTTGTCTGTTGACATTCAGTAAGCTTTACACACTGGTGAAATAAACTCACTCCTGAAAGGTCATTGTAACCTACATAGTCACAGGGTATTATGCTACTTTTAAATAATTGTGTTTTTTTAATTTGGGGGGTGGTTGTTAGTTATTTGGCGGCGCTCTTACCCTGCGAGGAAATGTCACGAAACACGACAGAATCCACTAACAAGAGTTTTATTAAGATAAGAGAGAGAGAGACAGGTGTGCTCAGGCCTGTTGAAAGGACACGTGCATAAAGAGGGAAGCCTGGAATATGGCGCTGGCTTATAAAGGCTGGGTCGTGCATGCGCACACAGGCTCATGTGGCTACTCCACACATGCGCATAGATCACAGGGTTGCGCTGCACGCTTTATACAACCATGCAAAGCCACGGAGTCCTGGTCACGCGAGACGTTTTGACCTGGAACTGGCTAGGCGGAAGTGTCTAGGTCCGCCGGACATGCCCAACCATGGGGGCGTGTTGTGAATCTATCAGTGGTCCATATGTGCACAGTGTGTGCAATGCCTGCAGGGATGAGAAGAGAGAGTCAGACTCCAGAAGTAGGTGCTGAGAACCAGACCCAGGTCCTCTGAGAGACCAGTAAGCACTGGTGAGCCATCTCTTCCACCCTTCTATGCTACTCAGATGTGAGTGCATATTGTCTAATGTCAAACCAGAATGGGCACTCTCGTCTAATCAGATATCCATCATTTTTATGGTGAAAGCATCCAAAATCCTTCTGACTTTTTGGAAATGCAGAGCACATGGTCATCGTTTCTAGCCACCTTACTATGCCATTAAGCACCACATCTCACTACCATGTTCTAACCGTGATTTGGCAACTGCTGATCAAGTGTTTAGCATCCTCCTTTCCCCAACCCTCTCCTGCTTCTGGTGACCACCATTCTAGTCTCCATGGATTTTTGATGCCGGGGCAGGGTTTGAACCCAGGGCCTTGTGCTTGCTAAATGAGCATGATCTACTGAATTTGCCCACAGCCCTTCTCAACTCTCTTGAGATCAACTTCTTTAGCTGCCTGTGGTATTTATGTTCTGTGCCCTATTTATCACACTTAACAGAATGTCCTCTGGTTCCATCCATGTTGTTGCAATTGACAGAATTGCATAAATCTTTATGGCTAAATAAAAATATTCCGTCATGTCTACATACCACACTTCCTGTACTGATTCATTTGTTGACCCTTCAGCTATTGACAAATTTAGATTTTAATAACTAATCAAAGGCTCAGTAAATGAAGACCTCATCTAGAACTAATTTTGGATCCTGAAATCTTTATGAATCCATCTTGAAGCTCCTTAAATCACATACAGTGGAACCATTTGATAAAGCACTAATAAGACCCTCTATGCTCCAGGACTGTAACTTCCCAGGGAACTCTATGATTCTCTCCTGCTTGTCTCCAACACCTCATCTCCCACACGACCAAAACTGAGTTCACTTCCCCACAGCACTGACTTTCTGCTCAACTGTATCCCATCCTATCAAGACAGCTTTGCTTAGACTTCAGCGGCATTTTTCCCCCACTTTCCCTTTTCCCGCTCTGTCTAAATAGCTGCCAGTCCCCATTGCCTCTCTTTATGTCCGGGCCATTGGTCATTTCTTTGGTTCAAGTATTTATTATGTCAACACAAAATTCCTTGAAGAACATTCTTACATACTTGTCTCTCTCATCCTTTCCAATGCGTTGTCAGCCCTGCTTCTTCAGAATGCTCAGCCATTTAAAACACTTTCTTGGGCCTGGAGAGAGGTCTCAGAGGTTAAGAGCACTGACTGTTCTTCTAGAGGACCCAGGTTCAATTCCCAGCACCCACACGGTCACAACCACCTGTAACTCCAGCTCCTGAGTCTCCAAGGGCATCAGGCAGACACATGGTACACATACATGCTGAAAAAATACCCATACATATAAATAAACAAATACTTTAAAACCTTTCTTGATTTCTCATTCTCAGGCCTAAAACAAACCTGCCCCAGGACTTGCCAAGCCCCAGTGTTAATATCCACAGGACACAATTTCCACTCTGCTTCTTCACACTCTTATCAAACTCCAGCCCAACATACGTCTAGCTTTCCAGGTACAGCCCAGAGGTCTCCTCCCCAGCTTCACTCCCTCCCACCTAGCCCTCCTGCTGTCCCCTTTTCTTCTTCTCTATTCTTTTTTTCCTGCTCCATCTGCTTCCAGACATCAAGTATGGGTCTTTAGAGGCTCAGCTCAATGGAGTTCTGCTTTGTGAACCCCATGGTATTCCCGTGCAGGTTGTTTTTTGTGTTGATTTATTCTTTCTCTTGTCTTTGCTTCTTTTGTTTGTTGTGGTGTATCCTGCACTGCCTTACAGTCTCGCAAATGGCTTTACCTACCACAGGGTCTTAAACCTCTGATGTCTCCCCAGCTCCTTCCACCTAGCTGAGAGCATTCCTCTTTTGAAGTACACACTCAGTCACCTGGTAAGCCCTGCCGCCTGCACACGTCCTCAGAAGCCTTTCTTAACTCTTCAAGGAGTTTCTTTATGCAAGCCCAGTGGTCAGTTCTAATTCTCAGCTAACCACTTCAGGCTTAAATATCCACTAGCGGAGCACGAAGCTGCCCATACCTCATCCATTCTTCCTGACCTTTCAATATCTAAGCTCAGATACGTGGTACCCAGAACCAGAATGAGTTTTACTGTATTAAGATACGTTTCCCAATAACTTGGCTTCACCCTCAATCAGCCTAATAATCAGATGTGGAATACCTGAAAATATTCCTCTCAGTAAAACTAATCAGCAACAACTTGAATTCTCATATCCAAGTGGATAAATGGACTGTGTTGTATTCATATGCTATAGCTATTTAAAATTGTGTAAGTGAGAATTCTTTCCTCTTAACCAAAGGCTAGAATATAGAATATAAATTTATATAATGAGAAATATTATGTACAACAGATGAAATAAAATTTCCCAAGAAGAAAAATTAAATATGCCATAATGTAAACCACAGTATCCAGGTGTTAGAGAAGTATTTCTTCTTTCCTAGTTTGCTTCTATCCCTACCTTTGGTAATCAGTGTGCTTTCTACTGTTTAAAAAACAAGTATGTTTCAAGCTGTCATTCCTAGCTTAGGCTTTTTTTTTTCATTCAAATTTTTCTGCTTCAGGTTTTCATTTATATCAGAATTTTGTATTTCAAATTCTTTAGAAATGCTTGCCCTGCTGATTAACTCTAGCCTTCCATTAATATCAAAGTTATCTGAACTTCAGGGCTGTAAGCTGACTCAGCATTGTTCAACTGAAGTCAGAACCCTTCAGCCAGAAAAAAAGGGGGTTTGAGGGGCCATTCAGTAAGGTCCAGAGGCCAGCAAACCACGGTCTGTCACCTGGCAAGACTAGCTCCAAATGGCAAATAAGGCAGCTGTTGTCGCTCTTCACTCAAAGCAATAGTCTTTGTTTTTCTTATCATTTGGGAGGAAAAAACATAAAAACTGTGATCCTTCCCCATTCTCCATCCCTGCTACTCTGACCCACTTTCCTCTTTTTTTTATTCTCTTTTCCAAAAATAAACCTCAAAGCACTTAGAGTCTTTCCGAGTCAAGCACAAGGCTTAAAAGTCCACTCTGGCTCACCAGACTAATGTGAGCCTTTACGGTTCCTGTTCTAGATTTTCTCTGGGGAACATTTTCCTCCTTGAGATACAAATGGGATGCTTAGAGCACCAGTTCAGGGCATTCTCATCACCAGGACCACATTGCAGAAGCTGGGTTCTGTAATTAGAGAACTATTGTTAGCAAAATGAATCTCTTTGCTTCCCCTTCATGTTTTTCCTCCTTCTCCTCTTCTTTCTCTTCTCTCCTCTCCTCCCCTTTCTCCTCTTCCTTTCTCTCCCCTCCCCCTTCCTCTCTTCTTCCTGTTGTTACTGTTTGAAGTCATATGCTGGTTTGAGAAAGGGTCCCCATCGGTGGAACAGTTTGGGAAGGGTTAGGAGGTTTTTTGGGGAGAAGGTGTGTCACTAAGGGTGTGACACTAGG
>CABHPR010110449.1:26858-37515 GCA_902168415.1 Peromyscus melanophrys
GACACACAACTGTACATGTGAGGAGAGTGTGACACACAACTGTACATAAACATATGGAGATCCATACATGATGGAGCCTTAAAGGGAAAAAGAGGCTTTAGAACCTGGAGAGAAGCTTCAGAGACAGAGAGAGAGAGAGAGAGAGAGAGAGAGAGAGAGAGAGAGAGAGAGAGCGCTGCCCTGACAGGGATCGCAGAGGCATGGGGCACAGAAGAGCCCCCGATAGAAAAGCATCCCTCAAAGCCCTTCCCTGAGCTATGCCCCCCACCCCAGGATTCTCAGAACAAAGGAAAAGTCTGACTTTCTGTAACCTTTTAGGAGTAGTAGAAAGTTTCACATCATGTGACTTAGTTCAGCACATACATGATAAAGAGCCTGAGGAAGCCATGTACTGGTTAGGAAGGTAAGTGAGATGCTGATGCGGAACCGAGTCCACGTCATTGAGGAAGCCCTAATTCTTAAAATCTGAAGACATATTACACAGAATGCTTTTGTTCCAGTAAAACATTGATTGTGTCAGAAAAGGAGTGGTTAGCATAACTTAGGGATGGGGGAAATGACAATTAGTCACAAAGGACAATGACCATGTTTTCCAAAGTCTGCTGAAATTACTGATGTTGGTTGCAAGCATTTATCTACTGGAAACGGGACCAAGAGAACAGTGAAGAAGTTGGTTTTATCACAGCGACCGCTCTTCCTGATGTTTTCTTTAGAGGTCTTCTGAGACTCAGGCATGTCAAATTTTTAATGAGTGTCTAAATAAGTTTCCCTATTAGTGGACACTTTCCATACAGGAGTAACAAGGGGCACTGTGTAGGGTGTGGATGTTGATAATTGTAATTACAAGACCCAACAACTGATTGGAATCAGAATTTTGCTCAGGCACTACTTAGCGACAGAGCCAAAGATCATTGGAAAAGATGGTTCATCGGCTGACTTTCTACCCAGAAAACAACAGCTAAGGGAAATGGGATGGGCCTGGAAATGATACAGGATCCCACAGGTTTTGTGGTAAGTCAGGGGACCTTCAAGACAAAATGTGTAGGCAGAAAGAGATTTTGTGCCAAACTCCAGAGTGAAGGGCACCTTACATTTCAAGGTGGAATGAAAACAAATGATTGCTTTATTTTTTATATATTAACATTTTATTTGTTTTTGCTTTGTGTGCTTGTGTGTATGAGCGCTAAGTGCACACGATGCCTGCAGAGGGAAGAAGAGGGCATCAGCGTCATAGCTCCTGGAAATGGAGTTGCAGGCAGTTGAGAGCCGCTATGTGGGTGCTGGGAACCAAGCCCAGGTCCCCTGCAAGAGTAGTAAGTGTTCTTCATTTCTAAGCATCTCTCCAGCCCTGGGTGGTTAGCTTCCATCCAGTCAATGAGAAAAGTGACAGAGGCAAGCCTATAGGGTTAATCACAGCCCTATCTACAACCCAGACCTCCCAGGCCACGCCTGGGTATATCACAAATGGCTCACACCTAGCAAAGACCCTGTCTTCATGAATGGTTCACACCTAGGAAGACTCCATCTTCACGAATGGTTCACACCTAGCCATCTTCACAAATGGCTCACACCTAGGAAGACATCTTCATGCTGGCTCACACCTAGGAAGACATCTTCATGATGGCTCACATCCAGCACTTCCTTTCCTCTGCTCTGCTGTCAGCCCTGACTTTTGGAGAACTTAATTAGTTAAAGAGAGACTTAACCATGTTTATAAATATGGACTCCAAAGCCAGGCTTCTACCTCTATCACTGACTGAGGAGTTTGTAGAAGGTGGCTTAATTATTTGGTACCATCATTTCCTTGTTTATAAAGTGAGATATTAATACTAATTTCCCTAAGGGGCTATTTGGAGGAGGAAATATGAATCATTGTAAAGTTGTTTGTGAGTTTAAGTATTTGTCATTCATATTTTTTCAATAACTTCTCAAAAAAACATTTGTAGATATTTATAACAATAAACTGATATAGACAGATAAACTATTGATAGATAATTGATTGGTAGCTAGGTAGATGATAGATAGCTGATAGGCAAATGATAGATGTTCAATATGTAGATATATAAATGAATCATAAGTAAACAGATAAATGATAGATGGTAGATAGCTAGACAGACAGGTGATAGATGAGAGAGAGAGAGAGAGAGAGAGAGAGAGAGAGAGAGAGAGAGAGAGGTGATAGACAGTAGATAGCTGATAGCTGATAGATAGGTAAATGATAGATGGTCAAATGTAGATAGATGAATGGTAGGTAGATAGAAAATAGATGATAGATATCTGTAGCAATACATACATATTCTGAATAATATAAATAATTTCATTCCCTGTAACTTCCACAGATAAAGAAGCCAATTCTTAACAAATGTTTTTATCATAAAGCTGAAGGGGAGACGAAGTGTTGGTTTTACACACATACACACACACACACACACTCACACAAAACCAAAAACCAGTGGCTTAGAGAAAGTTGAGAATTTAGGTCCTCCCCTCCTGCCATCTTGTAAGCAAAGGTCTGAGCCTGCTTATCTACAGAGAAGTAGAAAGGCATTGTGGCAGAGAGAGGTAGACATGCTCAGCTCAGCTCAGATCCCCATTCTAGAAAAGTCTCTCACTGCACCTTGGAGGGGCCTGAGGAGCAGAGAGCCCCCAAGTATTCATGCTCAAGTGTCTCCCCAGCTTTCCCAACCTTGGGTCACATTCTCTAGGGTGGCCCCCAGACAAGAACAGTGCAAGGGTCCAGGGTTCAATGGGCTTCATGGTTTCAGTACCTCCCAGCAGGCTAGGACACAGTCCGGGTTCAATGGCTTCTTCCATTCAGCCCTGCATTCTTCTCACTGTGCAGATGGTCTATCACCTGCTCCCAACCCTGTCTCATCCTGTTTCTCTAAGAACCAAGTCCAGATGGAATCCTCTATCTGAACTTCACCAGACCTGTATCATAAAATTTCTCACCCCTTCTTGCTCATGCAGAACTATGCTCCCAAAAGATTTTAGAGTTTCATCTTATAAATATCTAAAGTTTGTTCTGATTTAAAAAGCAGTTGCTGTCTGGAGAGATGGCTAGGTGGTTAAGAGCACTCACTGCTCCTCCAGGGGACCCAGACCTGACTCCCTCTTCTGACTTCCTCAGGCACTGCATACATGTGGTATACACATGTGGTGTACATGCAGGCAAAACAGCCGTACACATAGAATAAATGAAAATAATTTTTCAAAAGACAGCAATTGTTTTCTTTACAGGAAACGCACATAGAGAAGGTAAGTCCTGTAATCCTTAGTTTCTCACGCAGGAGTGCTCCCAGCTCTTATTCATATGCAGATGCTGATATGTCTGGCTGCTGTGGTTTTAGAAAACAGAATCAAATCACAGATTTTTGAAAGTTTTTAATCTACTGCATGCTGGATATTGTTATCTATGCCCATAAGTATAGATACACCTCAGTTGATGATCAAGTTTTTATACATATAGTCCTTAATCTACAATCTGACATTTCTGCACAGGCGAGTGTTTGCAGCATAGCTCTCACGATGTTTGGTTTGGGCCCACCATTGAAAACACAGACTTGTATTTCATTTTAACTAATTTGAACCCTCAGCTTTACTCCCTTGGAAGAAGGATACAGAGTGGGGTTCCATGATGGAGCCCACTGTCATATTTGTCTCTGTAAGTAGAAAGGAATTGCTAATGGCTTCCTGCTGCGTAGAGTTTTGTCCTTAGTGGCAAAGAGTTCCCATGCTGCTTCATTCTCTTTCCCAAACTGATTTGTGATCCTCAGTGTAGACCAATGTGAGGACTGGAACTGGGACTCCGGGGCTGAATACAGGCAGACAACAATGGATATAGGGGAGTCCATCACTAGCCCTTGTAAATCCTGAAGTCTTATTTTCGTAAGGACTCCTAAGAACACAACTAGCATGTGCTATGATCATATTTTAGTTTCTGTAGAAGACACACGTTTAAATACAAACTAACACCCTTTTTCTAGAAAAGTAAATTCTTGTCATCCTGAAGAATTTCTTTTAAGCAGAAAGCTCCTTTATTAAACTCTCAAGAAGAAAAACAGTGATGCCTGGTATGGACATTAAAGCTACCAGTTCAATCAATGTTGACTTCACCAGCAGTTGTGTTTGTTTGGCCTGTGGACCAAATGATTTTTCCAATGTGACATCTTCCTGTCAGATAATTACCTGGTATCAGAGGCCACTCACAAGCTTCTGGGCAATTTTCTGCCAGGGCTACTGGAGCAGATTTGTCCTTGGATGGCAAATGTCATTTGTATTGTTAGGTTAAGGAGTCCATGTGACCCCCTAGGAGACAGCAGGATAGGTCTCAGAGGACAAGAGGCAGAGCAGCCTGCTGGACCAGCCAATGGAGGGCAGGAAGGTGATTGACAGACTCACTCCGCCAATGGAGGACAGGAAGGTGACAGACACACTCATCAGTGACTCGTGGATAGCTTCATTTTCTTTTAACTATTCTTGAAAATAATGAGAAGCATTTAAAAGTCTACTTTTGTAAAACAGATAAAATAAAAATTAAAAAGTTTGTGTTTAGTTTTTTCTTTTCTAGTTGACTCAGAAAAAAAAATGGTTACTCTGTTTCTAAAACTTTCAATTTGTGTATCCCTAGAGCAAACTGGTTAAAATACAGACCAGGTTTAAAAAAAAAAAAAAAAAAAAAAAGTCTGCACTTGCTGAGATGATTCTCAGACTTGAACTTGCCAAGGCACACCCAAGGAGCTCAGTAACATGGTACTCTTTGATCTCAAGCTTGAATTCTGGCTTGTGGGACTGGATCTGCTTTTTAATAAACTCAGGTGACTCTACTTTGGGCACATGAAGCTCACACCTGAGGGGGCTGAATAGTCACCATACCCTGCAAAATTCCTTTTCTGGGCTATGTTTCCAGTATCATCAAGTAGTATTTCCAGTGTGACAATGCCAGTTTGTCTTTCAGGAACTCATAAAAAGTGGTACCATTGGCTACAGGCAATTACTCTATAGGCACAAAATAGTACATGATTTGCTCACTGGAGGAGAAAGTGTTTCAGCTGGAACTTTCGGGAAAGCCTTCTCAGTACTGAGGTCACAGCCAGTTTTTAACTACAGCTCACACTTTGACATGGAAGCATCAGTCAGGATTCTACAGAGAAACAGGAGCAGGAAGAGGCATGAATATATCTATGTTTGCATACGTGCTTGAGACAGAGGGGTGGAGAAACTGGGTCCTAAGGTTGTGGTCTGCCCAGGCAAGTCTAAAACCTGTATGACAGATGAGCAGACCAGAAACTCAGCCAGGAACTTGGGCTTGCTACCCATGGGTGGGTCTTGTCCTTTCTTAGGATTTTGTCCTTAAGCCTTTTGAGCCTATCGGATGAGGCCCACCCATACAAAAAGGCATTTTTGTTTTAATTCAGTTCGACGGACTGTAAATATTAACCACTGTTAAATGCCTATGTGAGAATACCTAGATTAGTGTCTGAAACGAACGTGGAGAGTAACCATGGCGTGGCTTCCCAGGGCTGCTTCTGTGCTCTCCATTTCCTGGATTAGAAACACAGGAAGAATTCATTTTATTACCATGTCATTGATAGGGCAAATACACTAGTAATTTGACCTCTACTGAACTGGAAAGATTCTTGTGTATGTTTTCCAGATCTAAGAATACCCAGAGACTTTTCTTTGTGAAGCTTTGATGTTATATGAACCAAGTGGTTAAAAATACTGAGCCTGGAAAACCTTGTTGTTGTTTCTGTAACTTACTGTTCCTTCATCTGAAGGCAGTGCCTAAACTCACCCTTGGATCTACTTCCTCCAAGCCTGGGCCAACCTTCCTTCCAGGAGGCAGGCCTGGAATAGTTGCATCCCACTGCCCACTGTGAAGGGTTCAGGAATGGATGAGAACATAGACCAAACTAGTGAGGTCCGGTTTAGAAATCCTCAGCCCAGCTTAGAGGGGTGATCTCTTTAAGATGGTGATGTAGTTGAGAGAAAAACTCCTGCACTTACTAGTGATTGCTGAATGCAGCAACATGGGCCTTCCCAAGGGAGTGCGGAGCTGAGACACATTAGAAGGGAGATCTCGATCTGGAGTGACAGAGTGCCCTATTCCTGAAGCTATTTAACCAGCATATTTGACCCTCTCTAGGCTGAGACTAGTGATGTCCCTGTAACTGGTTAGCAACATTTCTGACTTCATTAGATACCAGCTGTCTGTCTCAAATTTAAGACGTGCTTGCAATTAGATTGTTCTAGAAGGACCAGAAAACAGCATATCCTCTGCCTTAGCCTCAGGCTTTTTTCAGTCTGCATCAGATGATCCTACTGTGTAGTCTCGAAGGTCATGGTGGGCATCCCAGTTCATGCCATTCTCCTGATGAGCAATGCACACGCCTACTTGGGTACATGAGCATACACACAACACAGGAGCCATGGACCTCCCCACAGAGGCCCTCATCTCTCTGATAGGCACTCCCCTCACCAAGAGACTCCACGTGAAATGGGGACAATTGCCACTTATGACATGAGCTGTGGGATCAGGACAAGAGAGAAAGAAGCCTGGGAGGAACACGGAAGCGGGGAAGGTAAAGGAAACTTGTACAAAGTTTCTGCTCTGGGCCGAGCACAATGCCAAGTGCCTCCCACATCCATCCCATTGGATTTCACCAAGTTCCTTGACAATCTGTGACACACTTCTGTTAAACAACCGCCATCTTCATTTTAGTCAATGAGAAAACAACCCTCCAGCAACAAACTCAGTTTTGCAAAGCCAGTTAACACTTGAAGTGCCAGTGACAGGGGTGAACTTTAGGCCAATTGTCTGACTTCAGGCCTCTGTGTGGCTCCTGTCTTTGAACATCTCATTCAGGGGATGTAGACACAATGCAAGCAAAGGAGGGCTGCTAACCAGCTCCTTCCCACTTCCAAAGGGACCGCAGCCTCTGCTTGCCAGCGAGGGGGAGTCCACAAAACATGGACGATTGGTGGGAAGTCTGGACTGGCTAAGGGCTCAGCTCAGACACCAACTTTCTTTAAAAGGACACAATGCATAAACTTCCCCCCAAAGGGGCCTGCTAAGCCACTTGAAATTGAAGTACCTGTATAGACCTGGAGAACACTGTAGGTACTAGATAAATGTTCAGTGGATAGATAAACAATTAAATAATAACAAATAAGCTTGACTAGTTACAGTAAGGATAATAGGAGATAAATGGGGTTTGGTCTCCTGGATTGACTTCTTCTTAAAATAAACATCCCCTCCAAATTCTGCCCTGGATCATGTTCTTTGTCCTGTGGCCTTGGTGATGGTTTGCTGGAAGATTGCCTGAAGAGATATGGTATATGCATTATCCGCATTCCATCTCTGGTCTTCATATCAGAAGAAAGGATGTGAAAAGCTTTTAAAAATCGCTGGGGGAATACAATGAGTGGGTGTGGAAGGAAGTGCTGAACAAGGATCAAGGTCAAATGTACACTCTTGCCGTTCCAATGATGACATCTAGGACCTTGTTAAAATGAGCTTTTGTTTGCTGTTGTTGGCGAAGTTCTGAGGAGTGCATTTCAGAATGAAATTCCATAAGGTTACACAGCAGAATAGGCCAGCCCTGGAGCTTACTGACCAGCTCACATATCCTGGCAGGGAAGTCAACAGGTGTTTCTGAAGTCCACCTGCTTTGTCTCCAGAAGGTTAAACACTGTGGCTTTTCATCGAAGGGATGTGCCCTTACTCACCCAGCTCTGTTTATGTCAGGTCAGACAATCATCCCACACTGTGAGGACTGGTTCAAAGTACACGTGGCAATCCAAGCCAATCAAATTGAGCCTTGCTGGCATCTTTACTTTCTGGATGGACTTGAATCTGAGGAGTTGGATAGTTTGAACCTTTCATGCTTAAATCAGATTTGAGAGCTGAGCTAATAGCGAGAGACCATCGTGGTGTAGTTGCAAAGCAGGGAAATGGAGCCTGAGTTGGGATCACTCCTTCGGCTGAGGCTGTCCCTAGGACTTTGCACACCTGTGAACAAATGGCTTCCACTTCTCTACTTAACCTAATGAACTTGAGGTTTTAGTCAAATAAAGGCTTTCACAAACTCCTTCTCACTCAACATTCTTAATGAGGAAGGGAAAAATAGTACTTAGATTGTAGATATAAGAAAATCAGGGGGCAGGAAAGGTGGTGCAAGCCTTCAGTGTGTTTACTGCTCTTGCAGAGGGCCAGAGTTCAGTTCCCAGCACCCATGTCCCGAGGCTCACAAGTGCCTGGAAATCCAGCTCCAGAGGATCTGATGCCTTCTTCTGGCCTCTGTTGGCACTGCACCCACACATATAAATTTTAAAAATATGTCCTTTTAAAAACTCAAGGCTAGAGAATGCAGAAGAGTTTTAATATCACTGACTATTCAAAAATCTGTGTACAAATTGTTGTCAAGAACTGTTAAGAACAATGATCTCTCCTAAACCTGAGGATGGATAACTTCATGTATAGATTTCTTCAATGTGGGTGTGTGTTCAGTGTCAACAGAGGTCCGGGATAATGGTTAAAAGCTTGGAATCTAGAACCACATTGTCTGCCTCAAATCGCAACCCTACTTTATACTAACTATGTGTAACTGGAACTTTTAACCTTTTGACCTTGAACAAACTAGTCTATGCCTGAGTCTCCTCATCTGAAAACTGGGATGAAGCTGATGCTGCATTTGCCTGTGGGACTGTTGAATCAGCTGAGACGATGCATGGGAGGAGCTTAGACAGTGCCTACACAGGGGTGTGCTTTGGTTGTCCTTAGCATGGACGCCAGCCAAATGTACCCCAAATGGTACAAATGTGAATTACTTTTATTCTCTATGTTTCTATGCTCCCTTAACAGATATAATGAAGGGGCTGGAGAGATGCTCGTGGGTTAAGGGCACTTGCTGCTATTGCAGGAGATCTGAGTTGGGTTCCCAGCTCCTACATCAGGTGGCTCATAACCATCTGTAACTCCAGCTCTAGGGAATCCAACACCCTCTCCCAGCCTCTGTAAGCACTTCACTCACATGCATCCCCATGCCTACCCCACCCTCAAAACACATAAGCATAATTAAAAGTGAAATAAATATTTTTTAAAAAAAGACATTGGAGCACACACTTGCCAATCACTACTTACAAAGCCTCAAATCCTCAATAGTCATTTTTAGAGCATTGTTTATTTAGTCTTTGACAACTTCATACATGTATATAATATATCTTGATCATGTCCCTCCATAAACTGCCCTCTTTCCCCTCTCCCAACAACCTCCCTAGACGTACCTCTTCCCCCTTCCTGCCCTCTCCCTACTCGTTTTAAGCTCTAATTGGAGCCCCCTGCTGGAGCGTTGACTTGCTCTCCGTGCTGGTGACCACAGCTGCTGTGAGCTCATCATGACTGCAGCATCCTGTCATGTCCATGTTTCATAGCGTTCCTTCCCACTCTCTGGCTCTTCCCCTCTGAACTTGGGGTGGGGGTGGAATGTGGTATAGATGCAATCACTCATTCTTCGCACTCTGACCAATCATGGGCTTCCACATTAACAGCTGCCCACTGCAACAGAGTTTTCTCTGGCCAGGGTTGGAAGAACTAATGTCACTTGGTATACTGACACCTTTGGACACCACATGGACATCCAGCACAGCAAAGACGGCCACGTCAGGAAACCACTTCAAGACACTCATGCTGTGTGTCATTATCCAAAAATTAGAAATAGGGCTGGGGAGACGGCTTTGAGGGGCAGGGGGGACTTGCAGCACAGATAAGGACTTGAGTTCGAATCCCCAGAACCAACATAAAGCCAAGCACAGAGGCATGAGTCCAACTGAAGTGCTTCTGTGTGGAGATGGGAAGCAGACAGATGGACCCCTGAAAACTCGAAGTTGAGCTAGCCTGATGCACGAAGCAGGAAGCAGCAAGGAGAGCTCATCTCCAACAAGGTGGGAAGAGAAGGCAATCAGCAGGTTGTGCTCTCACCCACCACAGTGTGCACCCCCATACATGTGAGAATACACACATGAAACATGAATACACACACACACACACATACACACATGAAATATTTTTCCAAGTATTATTGCATACTCTAGGCAGAAGTTGTTTCCAATCCACATCACAGTGAGACAGACCACTGCATCCATGAGGAGGAAGTGGCTATATCCTGGCACAGAGGGCAATGACAGGGATCCTTGCCATCAGCCTGAAAAACTGCAAATCCTCACTGTCACCTGTCACCCTGGTGCATTGTGCCATTGTCCTGTTCCGCACATGTCTATGGACTTTCAGTCACAGACTCCTTTAGCTTCTACCAGACACACAGCTGGCTGGCTGATCTAGTATACACTCCTGCTTGTGTTTCAAAAGCCAAATGGAGTTGAGGAGGGGGATGGCTCAGTGTGTAAACATGAGAACCTGAGTACAGTCTCCCGGGCACCTTCCGAAAATCCTGGGTATGGTGGTGAGCACCTGTAACTTCAGCTCTGGGGAGCAGAGACAGGAGAACCCCAGGAGTTTACTGGCCAGCCTAGACAAAAATGGAGCCCCAGTTTTAGTAGGAGACCCTGATTCACAAAAGGAGTTAGATAGTGATACAGGAAGACACTTCCAATTCATACACACGCACACACACACACACACACACACACACACACA
>CABHPR010110451.1:7108-19388 GCA_902168415.1 Peromyscus melanophrys
TTTTTTTTTTTTTTTTGGTTTTTCGAGACAGGGTTTCTCTGTGTAGCTTTGCGCCTTTCCTGGAGCTCACTTGGTAGCCCAGGCTGGCCTCGAACTCACAGAGATCCGCCTGGCTCCGCCTCCCGAGTGCTGGGATTAAAGGCGTGCGCCACCAACGCCTGGCTGTAGTATCTTTTATTAATGCTGAAATTTCCTCATTGTGGGCAGAAAATGAACACTGGCAAAGAGCTTGCAGTATTTTTTGGGGAGAGATTAATAAATATCCCAAAAGTAAGAGACTTCAGTTTATAAAAAAGAAAAAAAAACAGAAACTAATTGGATCCTTCTTCACATGTTATGAGGAATACTAATTTCTGGAGTCCCTACATTCTATACTGGTGGAAATAAATCAGGAAAGAAAGGTTATAAAAATAAGTAAACTGGCTCAAAGCCCTTATGATTCTGCTCAAAAGTCAGAATTATATGTTATTCTCATGGTATCATTACATTTTCCAGAACCTCTCAATATAGTTACTGACTCTCAATACACAGAAAGAGTTGTTTTACACACTGAAACTTCTGAATTTTTTCCAGATGATTCAGAATTAACTTTGTTAATTATACAACTACAGCAAGTAACCAGAAATAGAAATCATCCATTGTCTATAACACATACCAGATCCCATACAGGTCTACCAGGCCCTTTAGCAGAAGGTAATGATGAAATTGATCAGCTACTGGTAGGAATTGTGCTACAAGTCCCAGAATCTCATAAGAAACAGCACGTTAGTAGCAAAGGTTTGAAGAAAGATTTTCTATCACTTGGCAACAAGCCAAGGAAATTATAAGGAAATGTCCTACTTATTCTTTGTATAACCAAACTCCATTACCTGTAGGAAGTAGCTCAAAGGGTATTCAAAGAAATGAAATTTTGTGAATGGATGTGTTTCATTTTGCCAAGTTTGGAAAATTAAAGTGTGTACACCACATCATAGATACTTATTCAGGATTTCAATGGGAATCTGCTTTAAGTTCTGAAAAGGCTGATTCTGAAATTACACATTTATTAGAAGTCATGATCATTATGGGAATACTTGTACAAAGTAAGACTGGCAACACTCCAGCATATGTCTCCAGTAAATGGAAACAGTTTTTTTTTTTAAAAAAATTACAATATAAAGCAGATTATAGGTATACCACACAATCCTACAGGACAAGCAGCTATGGAAAGATCTAATTAAAAGATATGCTTAATAAACAGAAGGGAGAAATAAAGACCCCCAGAGAGAGATTACACAGTACTTTGTTAACTTTAAATGTTTAAAATGCTAATGAGAAAGGAACGATAGCTGAGGAGAGACATTGGATAGTAGATAAACAAACAAACAAACAAAACAAACAAACAAAAAAAAACTGCTGAGTTAAAACAGCCTGTATACTTTAAAGATGTGCTGACCTCAGAATGGAAACAAGGATATGTGTTACATTGGGGAAAAGGTTTTGCTTTTGTTTTCACAGAAGAAGAAAAGCTATGGATACAATCAAAATTGATAAAGATTAGATTTGAACAGAAGAGACTTCTTGATTAGGAGAAGTGATAGTTCATCAAACAGCATGGCCATTTAATCTAAACTAACTTATAAGACTAGCAAATGCCTTTCATTTGATCAGATATAACCTGCCCCCCTCCAAAGGAACTCCTCAAAGCTAGGGTTGGGGCAGGGTTTTGTTTTTGTCTTTCCAGGAGAATAAGAGTATCCAACTAAGAAATCTGAAAAGTATTCAACAAATGAGACATCTGAAGAAGGATGAATCATGAAGAGAAAATGTCCCAAGAAAAAGAGTAAATTGGTCTAATGGTATAGCACACATCCAACAGGGTAGTATTTAATAAATCTTCCCAAATGTTTGTTTCTGCTTTTCTCTACAAACATAAAAGGTAAGTGGTCTTTTTGTGGTCCCAAATCAATTAAAAATTAAAGCTGGCTTTGGAGTTGAAGCATGGTTCTCTCCTTCTCTAAACTCAAGCATGCTTGTTAAAGGAAAATCCAAAATCTCTGTCTCATGTCAGAAGAGCCACCTGTATGGGACAGAAGAAAACAAAAATTAAGGGACTATTCTATTGTCACTAATCTCATAATCCTTTGGTTTTATTTTGTCTCTTTAAAACTTTTCTTAAGGTACAATTATTACCTCAGAATTTATAAGATTATCATATATCTATACATATACAGTTTCTGCTGTGATATTAGTTGTCATATAGAGTATTAACTAATTCTAGATATAAGCTTCATTTAGCTTCTTGTATGTGATTTCAGGCTTGAGTCTCAAGCAGGTAACTAGGAACTAAGTTTGTGTAACTCAGATGTATTTAACAAATTGTGGTCCTTTAACCTCTTGGAGATCTGTTGCATATGACGTTTAAAATGCTTAAGTTTTCTGCAGTGAACTGTGACCATTCCTGGCAGTGACTTTTGAGGTCTCCAAGATGATGATGGGGTGCTGCAACAATGAATCCACCTAGATTGTGATAATGGCACTAAGCTGATAAACACCACTCAATGATTAGCTTCTGACTACAAACTGCTCATGACAACTTCAAAGCAGTTAGCTAAGATGATCCAGCCTCATAGACTATTCCAGCCAGGACCTCAGATAAGCCCTGAACTTTCCCATCACACCGAGATTGTACAACAGCTCTCCCAGGACTTGACCATTATCTCAATTTTCTCAGGGTCCCCTAAAGATGCTGTCACCCTCAGACAGCAGGAAGTAATTTTAAGAACATGATCCCCACATTCTCAAGAGATGGAGTGGGTGGTTTTGGTCATTTGGTGGAGTCATGTGACAGACTGCCTGGATGTTTTAGGTTTGGCTCATGTGGTCAGAGAAGGTTGCAGACACACAGAAAACCAGGTCCAGTCTTTGAGTAGTTATAGTTTGCCTGAAAACGTGCTTAGATGCTAAAGAAAGAAAATAAAATGGGTATAGATAGTCATAGACAAAAATAGTTTAAAAATAACTTAAAAAAATCTCAAAGAAAGAGTAAAATAATAGAAAAAGAATAATCCACATATTGGATGGAAAATATAATACAAGGAGTCTGGATCCTATATAGTGCTTTATTAATTTAAACATTTTTAAATGATAATGAGCAAAAACCAACAACTGCTCAGAGACATTGGATTATAGAAAAAAACTGCTAAATTAAACATGCTTATATATTTTAAGGCTATCTTAACTTCAGAATGGAAGTCAGAAAATGTGTTGCATTGGGGGAGAGACTATGTCTTGTTTTCCACAGGAAACAAAAAGCTATAGATTCCTTCAAAATTAATAAAGATCAGATTTGACCATGGGAGACCTAAAAATCTTGGCTATAGACATGAAGAAAGAAACCAAGAAAAACTACAAGACAGGTGACGTATATGCTGATTCCTCTACATGGGAACAGCTCTGAGACTGAGTGAGACATGATAAATATTGCTGGCTACAGAGTCCTCATGACTTATTATTATATGCCATCTTTTTATATGGAATGGATGGAAACTGCTATTATAGTTTGGTTATACAGTCTAAATGGACTTATAAAGTTGATAGATGCCTTTTACCTGCTCAACCATAGAGCAGAGAATCATCTTTAGCAGATTTGTGCATACTATATATTCTATACTTGTGTTAATGCAGATATGTATGCTACCTTTAAAAGTTTCTATGTTTTTAGAACAAAAGGACCAGATATCAATGAAGACGAGACAAATAGCCCAGGTGATCCAGCCTCTCAGAATGCCTCTGTTGCAGTTTCCTCAAAAATCTGCATCCAGAACAATTTCAAAGCAGCTGGCTAAGATGGCTCAGCCTCACAGACTACTCCATCCAGGACTTCAGATAAGCCCTGTACTTTCCTATCACACAGAGACTAGACAATAAATGATACAGTTAGCTCTCCCAGGCCTTTACCACTACCCTAATTTTTTCAGGTTCCTCTAAAGATCCTGTTACCCCAGACAACAGGAAGTAATTTTAAGAACATGACACCCACATTCTCAAGAGGTGGGGTGGGTGGTTTTTGGTTGATTGTTGGGTTGTGGATGTTTATCATTGTATAAAGGGGTTAGTTGCAAGTTGTTATTGGTCACAGTCAGGAAAAAAACTAAACAAATGAAGTTGGATTTCTTTCTTTTTTCTTTCTTTCTTTCTTTCTTTCTTTCTTTCTTTCTTTCTTTCTTTCTTTCTTCTTTCCTTCCTTCCTTCCTTCCTTCCTTCCTTCCTTCCTTCCTTCCTTCCTTCCTTCCTATCTAGTGGAAAAAAGGGGGTATAGGAGTGATAGGACAAAAGGGTAGAATATTGAATCTACTTTTAAAATAAGAAGCAACTAGTCTCAAATATTTTACATTGGTATGAATTTTTGTATATTGATACAAATTTAAGTTTTTTTATTATAACAGACTGTATATATGTTTATACTCTTGTTTAAGGTATTGCACATATGCAGCTCATTAAAAATGTAATGTAAAGTTCTAGTCCTTGAAAGCTATTATTATAAACTATTTAGGATAATTAAGAAATGGAGGTTAGTAGTTAGTCTTCTATAACAATCAGACTTGTAGTCATGTTAGGTATGTTTTCAGGGTCAGAGATATATTTCAGATAGTTAGGTGGTTTTCAAACACTTCAGAGATCTACAGAGTATGGCATTTAAGATGTTTTAATAACATAAGGCTTTTCATGACAGCAAGATACATCTGTTCCTGTCAGCACTAATCTACTTCAGAGAAGATGATGGGCATTGAAGAACATCCATGTGGAGCTTACTTTTTTTGTGGCAAAGTTAGCCCTTGGGCAAAAACTGCCCTTGCCTTGATTGCTCACAGTATGCTGTCCAAATTGGACAAGCAGGACACAAAGGAAGTCAACTGTCAAACTTTTCCAAGATAAGATAGGCCAGTCTTTCAGAATTTCTGTTTCACAGAAAAGTCTGTCAGGTATTCTAGGCCTATAGGCTGAAGATGGATGCCCAAACATTGCAGAGGAACCTTGGGTGACTGCCCAGGCAGCCAGCTGTCTCTGTCATTTCTATAGTTTTAGAAGTTGTTTGCTCTGTACTTCCTATTTACTCAGGTAATATTTTATCCTTCTTAGGTCTCTGATGAGGGTTGAATACTAGATAGAGTTTTACTGTTTTCTTGGTTGCCAATTAAAAAAAAACTCACAAAAGAAATGTAGAGTTTATAAAGGTTGAGAGGCATAAAAGGTTAAGTTATTTATTTAAAAATGTTTTAAGGTCTAAAAAGATATTTGTAGGTTGTATTTATCATACAAGTTGTGATGGAAAGTAATTTAGGTACAAAACTTTGGACTCACCAAGATAGGATAGATAATCAAATACTTTCTCCAAAGTTGTTAAATACAGATGGACTGGACATTGTGAATGTAATTCTTACCTGATAATTGTTCTTATTGTATATAGTTTACTGTGTTAAAACATTTTCTTTTTATTTAGATAAAAGGGGGAAATGTTGTGGGATAATCTTTTTGTACACTGTGCAGATGTGTCTCTTGTGATTGGTACCTTGTGATTGGTTTAGTAAAGAGCTGAACAGTCAATAGCTGGGCTGGAGAGGATAGGTGGGACTTCCAGGGAGAGAGAGGAACTTATGAGAAGAATCTGGCTCAAGGAATTTGCCAACAAGATATGAAGGAAGTCAGATGTACAATACTGAGGAGAGGTAATGAGCCATGTGGCAGAATGTAGATTAATATAAATGAGTTAATTAAGTTATAAGAGCTAGCTGGGAACAAGCCTAGGCTAAGATCAAGCTTTCATAATTAATAAAAAGTCTCTGTGTCATTATTTGGAATCTGGTGGTCCAAAGAAAGTTTGACTATAGGGAGGAAAGACTTTGGCTTATGCTTCCAAGCCACAGTCCATCATTGTGGGAAGTCAAGGTAAGAACTTGGAGACAGGAACCATGTAGGAACACTGCTGCTCATCGTCCTGCTTTCTGGCTCACTCACAAGCTCATATTGGCTAGCTTTCTTATAAAGCCCAGGACCACTTGCCTAGGGATGGTACAGCTTGCAGTGGGTCGGGTCCTCCTGCATCAATTACTAATCAAGACAATACCTCATAGACATGCCCACAGACCAACCTGATAAAGACAGTTACATAATTGAGACTCTTTTCAGGCTGTTAAGTTGATAGGTAATGCTAACAGGGACTTCCCACCCCTTGTCATCTTGATAAACACATCACTTTAAGCCATAACTTTTCATTTTGGTTTCCAAGATCAGATGTTAATATTATAAGATAAAATATATTCCAACTTTTAAAAGTCACACAGTCTTTACCAATTTTGACACTTTAGGGGCTGTAGAGATGGCTCTGTAGTTAGAGCATTTGTTCTTTCAGAGACCCAGGTTAGATTCCCAGCACCCACATGGTGGTTCACAACCACCCATAACTCCACTTCCAGGGGATTCAATGCCCTCTTCTGGCCTCTGTGGGCACTAGGCACACACTAGAGGCAACTTGGGGAGGAAAGGCTTTATTTGGTTTATACTTCCAAGTCACAACCCATCAAGGAGGCAAGCAGAAATAGGAACCTAAGTAGGAACTTTGAAGCAGAAACTGCTTGCTGGTTTAACTCTCATGGTTACGGCTTCTTATACAACCAAGAACCAACTGCCCAGGGAATCAACACTGCCCAGGGGGCTGAGCTCTCCTACATTAACTAACCATCAAAGCAATCCTTCACAGACATGCCTCAGATCAATTTGTTCTAGGAAGTCCCTTAATTGAGGCTCCCTTCTCAAGGTGACTTGAGTCTGTGTCAAGTTGACAGTTAAAGCTAACTAGGACACAGCTACACCACCAAAGATTCTTCCAGCAATTGCTAACTTTTATATCCTTGGGGAGGAAAGGGGTTTTGTGCATCTTATGTGCTGTTTAGGTGCCACTTGTGAGCTCCTGTGCGTCTTTAAAAACAAAATTTTATGTGTATGGGTGTTTTTACCTGCATGTATGTCTATGCATCATGTGTGTGTCTGTTCCCCACGGAGGCCAGAAGATAGAGTTGGATTCCCTGGAACTGGAGTTAGAGATAATTGTGAGTGGCCAGGTGAGTACCAGGAACTGAACCCAGGTTCCCTGGAAGAATATCCAGTGCTCTTAACTGTAGTGGGAATCTAGTAGAGTCATTGTATCTAGGGTAAACATTAGAATGAAATAGTTGTTTCTCACTGTACCCAGGGTAACTTTAGACTGTAATAGTCGTTTGTTGGAGGTAGTTAGACCTTGAAGAAATCATTGTAGAGAACAATGATTGTTTCCTATGATTTATAGAGTTGTTTTTCTGAGGGAGTTTTCCATCTGTCAAATGGCTTTGGTCACAAGACTATCCTGGCACACCTGGAGTGTCTTGTGTTGTCGGGTACTGCAAACAGTACCCAATAAGGACTGAAATTGCAGGGGCGTGATGATTTCCTTCAGAAAACACTTAGAATAGATTAAAGGGGCTTTGGTATGAGGAACATGTTCTCCCCCCCCCAAAAAAAAACCCAGCCTTTGTGTCACGATCAATAAATATGCTTCTGAACAGCAGTTTGAGGTTCAGCCCATCAGAGGCTGGACCCCCCTGCTGCTACGGAGCCCGAATTACATTCTGCAGTGACCCTCCTCCTTTGATCATCCCGTGCAGCACACGATACACACTTAACCATTGAGTCATCTCTCCAGTCCTGCCCCTGTATGTTTGGAGTGCCGTCTTGTACACTTCATGAGCTCGCTTCCCCCACATGAGAGAATATTAGCGGGCCCAGGCTTACAAGGGTGTGGGTAATCATGATGGCTCTGATGTTGATGGCAGCAGCTGTGCTGTGCCTGGAAAACAGTGTTCCACCATCTTTAAAACTTTAGTGCATAAAGCTTATTCTCTTAAATGATTGCTCAATACTATGTGGACATGTACTATAACAGCTTTATTTCCAGGTATTTATTGTCCCACTAGACTTAAATAAGATTTCAGTTGTGTGAGTGCTAAGATTTAGTGTATCAGTGTTTTGCTTTCATGTGTATGTGCACCACATTCATGCTTTGTGCCCACAGAGTTCAGAAGAGGACATTAGATTCCCTGGAACAGTTGTGAGCCACCACATGGCTGCTGGGAACTGAATGCAGGTCCTCTGCAAAGGCCGCAAGTGCTCTTTACCACTGAGCCACCTCTCTAGCCTCAAGAAAAGGTGTCTTGTAACAGCATGTCACAAAATGTTTTTTTATATGTCAGGAGTTATGAGATACTCTTAGTAGACCCCCAAATATTATCTTTTCATAGATTTCAAGAATCCAAAATATTTATATTCATATAATTAAAAAAATTAAGATTTATTTTTATTTTGTATATTGGTGTTTTGCTTGCAGCAGGCGTTTATGCAGCAGGTACATGAAGTGTCCCTGGAGGCCAGATCTGTCCTTATGAAGCAGCAATTTACGTGGGCTTTGGTGGGGTTTTGGGCAGCGTCACCAGGTCTTATTCATGGTGGGAGTGTTGGGTTCTTCCTGGCCTCCTGAGATCCTGACCACTTTGTGATGAATGACACAGCTTATATAATAACACAGCTTGCCATAGAGCTTGGGAAGTACATAAATGTACACTTGCTTTAGAAATGTCCCTGATTGCAGCAGCCTCTGCTGTGTTCCACAAGAGGATGTTCTTAATGGCCTTGCCCTTGGGTATGCACTGGGCACAGCTTGTGCAGTGAATTGGCTGCACATAGCCATGGCTGTTTTTGGTACAACTGGTACTTATTCTTTTTCGGTAATTTTGGAGCCAGGACCGGAAGCATAATTTTTTTTTTTCGAGACAGGACTTCTCTGTGTAGTTTTGGTGCCTGTCCTGGCTCTTACTCTGTAGACCAGGCTGGCCTCGAACTCACAGAGATCCATTTGGCTCTGCCTCCCAAGTGCTGGGATTAAAGGCATGAGTCACCACTGCCCAGCTGCATAATTTGTTTTTTAAAAGGATTTTATTTTTATTTATATAAATGTTTTGCTTGCATGCATGTATGTGCACCATGATGGATCCCCTGGAACTGGGGTTACAGATGCCTATAAGTTAAGAGCAAAAACTGCTTTTAACTGCTATACTATCTCTCCAGCCCAGAAACTTACTTTTAATAGTTATTTTGAAAATACTTGTAAATGGAAGTTTTCCTGTGTCCCACAGCTGCTCTCAAATAATCACTCAGAGGCTTAATATAAATTATAAATCCTTGGCAAATACCTCAGGCTTGTTATTAGCTAACTCTTACATTTAAATTAACCCATATTTCTATTTATGCTTTGCCATGTGGCAGTACCTTTATTAGCATGGCACATTCATGCTCCCTCTGTGTCTGGCTGACTCCACCCTTCTCCTTCCCATCATCCTCAGTTTGGTCACCCCGCCTATACTTCCTGCCAGGCTACTGGTCAACAGCATTTTATTAAACCAATGTGAGTGACAAATTTTTACAGTGTACAAGAGGACTATTCCATAGCAAATATTCATGAAATTTAAGAGGCCACACATTTACAGTCACTCCTTTGTCATTTTGAAGTATCCTACTGGTTACTGACATGACTTCATTTGCCCCCTCTGGCTTTATTTACTTTTCTCTTTAAGTTTGTTCTCCTGAGCTACTCCTGAAGTTGACTTGAATTCCAGGAACAACAGAAGTTATTAATAGCCATCTATCCTCAGGGAGATGTCATTGGAGAAAATTAATTTTCCTTTGCAAATGGGTGTCAGCTTCTTGGTCAGGGGTGGAAGCCTGTATCCATGGTCTATATCCGCCATGGGATCCTGTCTGACTTGAATGGGTGTAGCTGCCCAACAAAGTGAATTCAATGGTAGTTTTTAGATGTTTTGTCTCATAGTGTTTTGTTTATGCATTTTTTTGTCTTATTGGTCCTAATTTTGTCTTATTGGCTCACACTCGTGCACACACACAAATATATATTTGTATGTATTTCTTTTTTTTTTTTAAGAGAGAAAAAAGGGCATGGAGTTGGGTGTTTGGGAAGGTGGGGAGGATCAGGGAGTTGGAGGAGGGGAAAAGCATGGTCAGAATATATTGCATGAAAATTGTTTTCTCAATAAATAAAAAACAAATGTATGACAAGGGTCTGATACTACTCCCAAGTAACAGTGAGCCTTTCAGGGAAGATCACCCCTCAGATGAGGGCACTTACCTATGATAGTGAAGCTGCACCATGGAGCAGGAACAGTCATCTTATGGGAACTAGATTGCTCTCAAGTGATAACAGGTGTTACGACTTCTCTGAACCACCTTGCAGAAGCAAAACTGAGATAATGTTCAACTGGACCATACTGGTTAGGCTTCCTTTTTCTGCTGTGGGATGTCTTTCTGTATGCTGTGAATATGTATTGCTCTGATTGGTTGATAAATAAAGCTGCATTGGCCTATGGCAATGCAGGATAAGGTTAGGCGGTACATTCAGACTGAAGACGAGTCGAAGGGTGGAGTTGGGGGAGACGCCAGCCTGCCGCTCAAGGAGCAACATTCCAGCAGACTGGTAATGCCACAGCCATGTGGCAAAACACAGATTAATAGAAATGGGTTAAGTTATAAGAGCTAGCTAGTAAGAAGCCTGTCATAGACCATGAAATTGGTAATTAATATTAAGCCTCTGAAGGATTATTTTATAAGCTGCTGAGGGACCTTCCGGCCACATTTTTCCACTACTCATCTCTTTAATTGGTGTATTGGGACACATGGCTAAGCCCCGTTTGTTGGGAGTCCTGGAGGTAGAGGTTTTGTCCTAAAACTCGAGCAGTAACACTTTTGATGAAGACTCCACTCCCATCACTTTGCTTGAGACTGTAACTATCTTAGCAGGAATGAAACAGTCTCGTTTTATTTTATGTGTGGAGGTGTTTTGCATGTGTGTTTATGTACCATGTGCCTGCTGGGTGCCCACAGAGGCCAAGAGGGTGTCAGATCCTTGGGTTTGGAGTTACAAATAGTTGTGAGCTACCATGCCAATACTGGGAACTGAACTAAAGTCCTGTGGAAGAGCATCAGTTCTCTTGGCTGCTGAGTCATTTCTCCAGCCCCAGGAATGAAGATATTCTAAAGACTCACTTGTGTCCTTCCCTTTGGCTTTCAGAATATTGAGATGATGGGCCACAAGAAGTTGTTATTTCCTCAGGAATTTTATGCTGGGAGAAAGGCTAGAGCCCCGGGGCAAGCCTAAAGGGCAGTTTGTCTCCTGGAAAGAGACTTCTACAGTTCTGCCAACTTGTGAGACTACCTTGAAGGAGAGTCTGAAGCTGAGACAGTGATGCATCAATGAACAGCAAGACCACACCCCATCAGGGCTGCTTAGTTAGGCACACTTCCTGCCCTCTGTTCAACCCTGAACTCTAAGTCAGGGCCTGAAGATTGACTTGGTCATTAGACTTCTCTCTTCCTCCTTCCAATGTGGCCAAATTGAATAAATTTCTTTTTCAGCTTTTCACTATTGAGGCAGGATAGAAAGATAGGAAAGATCTTGGGGGTACGAAAAGAGGAAAAGAACCCTTCCCTCGGAATCCAGATAAAGCCTCTTGCCAGCAAAGAAGCAAGAATTGGGCTTGTGAGATGGCTCAGCTAGTGAATGTACATGCTGTGGAGCCTACAAACTGGAGTTTGATCCCCCAGACCTACATGGTGTAAGGAGAGAACCACCTCCTACCAACACAGTGTAGCATGCATACCCATACACATACACATAATGCACATAAATAGATAAAGATAATACACAAAAGCAAGAATTTCAGCATAAATAATGGTGAGGGCAGGAGTATAGGAGATGGAAACTGGTTGGACAGTTTTAGGACAGAGATCTTGAAAGAGAGAAATTCTAATTTTTGTCCTTGGACAGAAGCCAGAAGTAGCAGATTGACTCATCCATCTCCTAAATGATTTTAAGGTCTCAGCTCTTGAGAGGAGAATGTTACAGAGATATCAGGGCTTAGTTGAGGCCCTTCATATCAAAAGGATGGGCTCTAATTCAGGCCCTGGGTGAAGACTTGGTATTCTGATCTGTTCCAGAGATGAGAACATTTTATACTTTTTTTCTCCTCCAGTAAGAGTTAATCTGGGAGCTGGGCAGTCATGGTGCACGCCTTTAATACCAGCACTCAGGAGGCAGAGGCAGGTGGATCTCTGTGAGTTTGAGGCCAGCCTGGTCTATAAAGCAAGTTCCAGTACAGCCAGAGCTGTTACACAGAGAAACCCTGTCTCGAAATGCCCCCCC